>OZ008357.1:11350614-11590557 GCA_963931975.1 Cataclysta lemnata
CTTGACTATTACTTATGAGCTTCGTTCATTACTAAGCTCCAAGGGCCGATTTCACCGTCTCTCGTGGAAACAGAGTTTAATAAAACTTGGTTTTGATTAATGCAAACTTGGTAGCGGAACTCAGTTTAGAGCATAAACCGAGTTCAACTTCAACTGATCGCGTTTAATTTCTGCGGTGAAATCGGCCCTTAATCTTCTTGTTACTGCCCTTCTCCCGCTCTAGGCGGGGTCGGCACAACATGTTTTCTTCTTCCACTCCTCTCTATCCTTCACCAATTTCTCATCCACCCCTCTCCCTATCATATCCTCCTTTACACAATCCATCCATCTTTTCTTTGGTCTTCCTCTCCTTCTACGTCCTTCCACGTTGACACTTAACATTATAAAGCTCCTAATGAAAGCGCTTATTAATGAGAATCGTGCTGTTGGGCTAGCTGTGTGGTGACGGCAGAGCAGAATACACTTGTCACCACCCCCAGTAGCTAGCCAGGCGGACTTGAAAGAAGTCCTACCACCAACCGAACCGAGTTCAAATTTGTACCCCCGTGGGGATCGAACCCGGGAACTCAGTCTTGATTGCGATGGGCGAACCACTGGACTACGGAGGCGGTTAAAAGAGCACGTTTTGCCAATTATGCTCGAGCCTATTGCCATGTATCGGGCACGTAATTTGCAGTATATTGATAATTGGCATCAGAGGTATTACTCATCGTTTTCTTTACACTTAGTCGCCTTGTACTACACTCGCGAGAGTAATGGGGGTGGTGACAAATGTATTCTTCTTTACCGTCACCATGTTTGGTGACGGTAGAGCAGATAGAAAGGAAGATACGGAAAGGACCATGTCGTGTGACCGATGAACGGAAAGAGTGATTGGAATGACAACATTTTCAATGCATACTGCTCAAGGTTTTTGGCTTAGGTTTTACAGGTTGCCGCCTGTCTGACAATAACATTCTTTGGGTATGCTGTTGTTGGTGGCTTGCCCTCCACCATCCGAGTGCCTTAAGATATAGGCAATCTCTCTTAGTTGACTTTTACGAAGCCCCTGTGACGAATGGGTACTGGCTCTGCAATTCTACGTTATTATTTCGCTGCCAGGCCAGTATGGAAGACCTCAGCGAAGCTTTGCTATATTCAAATAATAATAAATAATAAATATTTTCACACTCACACCTATCATCTAGCGCAAAGTAAGTAGCCTCAGCACTTGTGTTATGGATACTAGATAACGGAAAATATTTTTAATATCATAATAATTATGTAAGTATATAAATGTTAATAATATACTACTTATACATATACACAACCATGACTCGGGAACAAATTTACCCCTACCAGATTCGAACCCGGGACCTCGTGACCAATACCCAGCGATCCGAGCATTCGACCAAGCCGGCCACC
The DNA here is from genome assembly GCA_963931975.1 of Cataclysta lemnata. NCBI lineage: Eukaryota > Metazoa > Arthropoda > Insecta > Lepidoptera > Crambidae > Cataclysta > Cataclysta lemnata. The sequence goes on from OZ008357.1 coordinate 11,352,019, forward strand.
GAAATATAAAACAAAGACTCAATAGATAAACTCCTCTGCTCCTCTAAATTTCCGTTTCAAAATTCCAATTCCGCCAACAGAATAGTACGAAGTTCCAAATTCAAATGGCTCCGGCGAGCTCTCGACGATGTTTCACGGGGTTCGAGTGGAGCCGACGTGCACTATATCGAGTATATTCCGCTGCGCCGAACGTCATGTACAGCCTGCAGTCTGCGGCGTCCCAATCGAAATCCTGTTGTGTTCTTTACACTTTAAGGTTCAGTTCACTATGCGATCGGCGAGCGGGCTAACAGTAATGGTGGATAGTCGGCGAGAAGACGTTCCTTTTTCGAATGTTTGATTTTGACATAAAGAAATTTCTGTACAGCATTATGCTGGTAAATGAAATAATATGCTAGCGTCTTTATACTTGTTGAACCATGCATAACTATTTATGTTGTTACTTTTTTTTTAATTCTCCCTATATTTTAGGGAAGGCAAAAGGTCTAGCCCATACAGCCAAGTCTTTAGTGTATATTTTATCTGTAGTCTTATGAAATAATGAGTGGGTGAAATGTATGAATGAAATGAATTTTACGTTAAAATATGGGTGTCACATATTTTAACGCATCTAGGGAGTGCTTGGCGCGAATTGAATGGTAACAGAGTTCATGATGGTGCCTGATGAGGTGGACAAAACCACTTTTTACAGTGGTTTTTACCACAACATCAAACACATCACAAGACTAATTTTCAATGATTCTACATAATTGCACATCAACACGGCTTGTGCATCAAAATAACACCACTTTCACTGCACAAAATCCACTCTGTAACAATTTTAGAATTTGCGAAAATAAATCTGACTGACACCACGAAACGCGCCAAACACCTCTCTTATTTTGCTTACTTAATTTAGGTCCCATATTATAGGTGACTAGCCTATTGCCATTTATCGGGCATATAAATCGCAGTATGTTGGTAGGTGGTGTGAGAGGCATACTGCTGCCCATTGACTTCATCACTGTCTTTACACTGTCGCCTTGTACGATACCCGCGGGAGAGATGGGGACCATCATCTTATCAAAATCGGTCGCCATAATAATAATGTTAACAGCATTATTGTGTTCCGACAATTTATTGTGATAAGATAGCCAGCCCTCTATGGTTGAGGGTTCCAGGTGAAGCTCGATTCCATGTTCGGTTCTTATCGTCACACATCATCAGGTGAGATGAAGGACAAGAGCTTTCCTGTGTATCTTAAAAAATAACGTAAAATTTACCAGCCTTGAGGGGTGTCGTAAGTGTAGACAAAGAGAGAATGCCCGCTGCAGACCAATAAAAGACACGGGGCACCCGAATGGTGGATTACAAAAGAGACTTGAAATATTTATTTTATACAACAGAACAATACCAGAAATACATCTTCTTCTCCCTGCCCTTATCCTTCTCTCTTCTACTAGACGTGAGCTCAGCATGAACTCCCCTCTTTCACATATCATCTTTCACACAATCCATCCATCGCTTCTTCGGTGTTCCTCTCATTCTAGGTCCATGCACATCCATACATTTGACGGCCGCCTTGATCGAATGCTCAGATTGCTGGGTATTGGCCAAGAGGTCCCGGGTTCGAATCCTGGTAGGGGCAAACTTTGTGATGACCACAAATGTTTGTTTCCGAGTCATGGTTGTGTATATGTTTATGTAGTATATTTTCAACATTTATATACATAATTATATTAAAAATATGTACATCTAGTATCCATAAGACAAGTGCTTAGGCTACTTACTTTGAGCAAGATAATAGGTTTGAGTGTAAAAATATTTATTTATTTATCGTACTTAACATACCTCTAACTACGTAACATTCATCCCTCCTCATTACATGCTGGTGACCGACGGACGGACTGACGGACAGCGAAATCTTAGTAATATACTCCCATTTTTACGTTGCAAAGTTTTTGAAATCAAAATCATTCACCTTACACCTATAGCCAAACTGTTCTACCATGCGAGCTCAAAGTTCGCGCACAAGTAAATAAACTTGCAAGCCACCTTTCGCAGTTCCCTAGCTCGCAAGCAACGGAGCCTTTAAACATGGCCATTTTTATGCAACCCCATAAAGAATCCGTGCCCCGGCGAGAACTAGTTTGATTCTATTTAAAAGCACGGTGGGCATAACTCCCCGTTAGTCCGGTGGAATATATTGAAAAATTTAAAAACGGAAAAATATTTAACGTTCGGCCGTTATACTAGCGGAGTTGGTTGGAGCGCTGTGCGCTGACTGAGCAATATTAAAATATTGCCAGCGAACAAAATTATGGCTGTGTTGCATTAGGTGCGTTTGTGAGCTTAATGTGTTCGAAGTCGGTGTTGCTGATTTATAGTTGACGGCTTCTTTCTCTTTCTTACTTAACGCCTTACTAGTTGCTGCTGGAGAAACTGAATGGGAGAAACTTAATAGCTGAAATATAACGCTGCTGTAGAAGAAAAATTGACCACAAACCAGCTTTGATTGTATTCTACTCTGCCATCACCATGCATTCTATGCTGATGGTGAAAAACACAGTTCTGCGAAAATCCTTCAGAAGTGTTCACCATGCTCCAGAGCCCAGAAGAGGTTACATAAATAATCATACATAAATCACGCCTATATCCCCGAAGGGGTAGGCAGAGGTGATTGAACAACCATTTTTCGCCAATTAAGTTAGGTCACATTTAATAGGTGGCGAGCCTATTGCCATATATCGGGCACATAAATCTCAGAATTTGGCCTCTCTCAAAATGCTGCTGTCCAATACTCATCGCTGTGTTTTATTTACCCTTAGAAGAAAGAAGAGGTTAACGTCAGACGTAACTTCTATAAAGTGCTTCTCAGAAGTTCAAGCAAAAGCATTCTCGATGCACCCGGAACCTCAATATCTCCAGATTGGGATGCAACAATCTCGTAAAGATTTTTCCTTTGGCTAACTCCGAAGCTCCATATCTCACCGGGACTACGTCCCCATTACGTATTCCAGTGGAAACTATAAGAGTAACGTATGGAACTCCCCGGGAACAGATGTTCGGGAGGGAAAAATGCAGCGTCGAAGTTTTGTTCCAGAAAATACCGCAGGAATATCCGATGGTCATGGCCTTTTTGTTTTTTCATCCTTTACTTCATGTGGTTGGAAACCATGCTGACAAGATGATGATGGCGTTTTAAGGTATAGGGGAAAGTAGCCCGGAAATGATTTTACTGTCTAAATCCGACACTCCTTTTATTTATGAAGTGTTTCCACAAGTTTTTTCACTATTAAAATGAGAAAATCAAACTCGAATATTGTAAAAACCATTTCTCATTTTTTTTATTGAATAAACCATCTATTATTGTTTCCATTTTCAACATACACGAGAGTGTTAATTTGAAAATTGATATATTGTCGCCAGCCTCTTTGTCTGCTTCCTTAAGTTGCATTAAAGAAGAAAAGTTATCCCTTATCATAACATAATGGTCAGTGACTGTTTAATTTATCGAAATTCACATTAAGACCTAGAAAATAAAACAAGTGCTACGTGGTGACGGCAAAGCAGAATACAACAGTCACCACCCCTAATCTGGTGTCGTTCATGGCGACTAAGGGTAAAAACAGTGATGAGAAATGGACAGCAGCGTTCCTGTTACATCACCTAGCAATAAACTACGATATACGTGCCCGACCAATCAAAATAGGCTCGCGTCTCATTCATGGGTCGTAACATAAGTTGGTGATACGTGGGTGTTATATCACCCCTACCCCTTGGGGGATAAATAGGCGTCATTGGATGGGTGACCGAAAATTTATTATCTCGAGTTCCTCCGTGCTTCGGAAGGCACGTTAAGCCGTTGGTCCCGGCTGCATCTGCAGTCGTTAGTACACCGACCAATCCGCACTGGGCCAGCGTGGTGGGTTATGGCCCAATCTCCCTATATTCTTCCATCCATAGGGGAGGCCCGTGCCCCAGTAGTGGGGACATTAAAGGGTTGGTGATGATGATGATGATGATATATGTATGTAAATAATTTCCACCCAGTTAGTCCCTGGGAAAAATGCAGATGAACCTCTCCATAAAACGCATCGCGCTACGTGGCAGTTCAAAAACTGAATAATGCAGATTATCTTTTCCAGAACGCTCGTCTATGGTTCGGTCGTTCTATATTCAAATTGGGCATCGCTATTGGCCGCTCTGCACGGGACGAAATTTAGCGCAGAAAAGCGGGAATGCTGTACAAAGAGAATTCGGTACCTAACTTCAAAGCGGTATGATGGAAGCTTTAGGAAGAGAGGAGTGGAATCGGACTCTATCGTTTTGTATCCATGTCCATCCAAGTGAGAGAGATCTTAACTGTACACGTGCCCAATAGATGGCAATAGGCTCGCCACCTATTACAGCGGACCAAACATATTTGGCGAAACTTAATACACCTCTGCCTACCAGAGATAAATAGGTGTGATCTATGTATCTATTACAATAATTGAGAAAGAGATTCTGATCAATCAATGAAAAATGATGACTCGTTCAATGATTCCAGAGGATTCGAAAGCCAGCGATCCGACCATTCAACCAACCCATATTAATTGATTAAACCATCCTATACAACGCAAATCACAAAAACAAATTTTATTGAGATATTGCTTTTTGCACTGCAAGGCTTAGTACAAACCCGACACTAATAAGTAACGCAACTTTAATACCAAAATTCGATTTCCAATGTCCTTCTTAGCATTCAAACAACCTCCTTCTACAAAAGCGGTCAAAATCTAAACCCAAACCAAATTCATCACAAGAAGCTAAACACACCCGCCTTTAACCCTATCTATCCAAAGTCTAATTTCACAATCTTCCCAGCTAGCTATTAATTAATCACACTTCCTAATTCAACTTAACCAACTCCTAAAATCACTTCAGCAACTTGCACAGTATTATCAGCGCACACCATTCAACTAGCGCAAGACTCACGTAAAATAAATATAATTTCAACAAAAATCGCTTCACACGTACCTCCCTCCCCTGCCCCTTGGGGGGGCGCCCAGGGGTGACATCCCACCTGCAGACTTGCAATCTGGTACGTATTATTAGAAGCTTCGGTATTGGCAGGGTTAATGTTTTTAGTTTAATTGAACTAACGTTTAGTGCTGAAGTTTTATGGGGTTAATATAGTATAGACGTAAAAGAAGGTTTCATTCTTTTAAAATGTCATCAGAAAGAAACACATCCTTATATTCGTCAACATTCCTACTCTTTTCTAAAACACACAACTAGACCGATAGGTCTAGTATACTGTCTTATTTCCAATCGCGTTTCTGTTTTCTCTGTGAAAATATACCTTTTAGAAGAGGATTTGTTTAGTAGCCGTAAGCTTGGGAAGTTTAATGCTAAAGTAAATTACATAACATTATTTGTCACATGGGTACATTTTGATTACCACAACGATAACGCTTTATAAAAGAAAGTCTCTTAAAACGACCATTACTAAAACCGGAAAATGCTGTAACTCAAAACTATTGCTATTTTAAGAGATATCAAACGGTAGTGTGTCTATTTTTTTTTACTTCAGGGATATCTTAGCCATTGAATCATATCTTCTTAACCTTCAAGCTTATGCTCTATAATAAAACCTGCCGATAACCCAAACCACTTTTCATATGTTCGCGCTCAGAATCCACAAGAAACCTTCGACATAACGCTCTCATTACCGCTACTCGAAATATCCTCAAGAATTTCCACCACGGGAATCATAAAGAACACACCTCGGCACTACAAGCAGAACCGAAAAGCATCCGAACGAATTAATTACACAACATTCATTCCGCGAACATCGAAGCACCCACAAATAATACCCACACACACAAACCTATACATAAACTAGATCGACTACATAAAATTCATGTATAAAAATGTCAATACACGCGCACAGATATGAACAGAAAACACCACATAGTACTGAGACACACATCGAAAAAGAACACAGCTTGCAGCCTGGTAGACGCAGAAGGTTATGTCTTATTTGGACATTGTTCAGATAACACAAGAGAAAATCTTATCTAACCTTCTGATTAACTAGCTATTGAAGTTTTAATCTAACACAAAATTCTTAAAGAATATCGCTAAAGGATTCAATCAGGCCATCAGTAGAAAACCTTCTGGTTAAATCTGTTTAGCGGAACGTATCTTGTGATCTTTCAGTGCACACATAGATAGAGGTTGTATTTCAGCTCGGAGGTGGTTTTTTCAGGGGGGTGGGGCAGGCGGGGGGGCAGCATACATTTTCAGGAAGGCTCCGGCGTCACAGGGCGTCTTTCAGCGTTCCGAACGGCGCACACATTGGCGAGTATTGGAGAGGCGAAGAAGCGAAGAGCGGGCACAGACTAGTTCGGAACAGAGGTCGCGGGTCGATTTATTGACCGCTAGAAGAGTTTGGTTGTAAGGTTTTGAAAACTATATCTCGTTTGAGAATCAGTGTGATGGAAAATGATACTTACCTTTTTGGTTTCTCGAGATGATGGAAGCGGAGAGCTTGGAGTGGGGCTGTTTCCTGATAGTTAATGAAAATGCGAACTAAGCTATGAAAAGTGGGTTTAATAGAAAATTACACAAACAAAGCTAAGTAACAAGTAAAGAATAAAGAAACTTTGAAATAAATATAGATACTCGTACACAAATCACGCCTATATCCTCGAAGGGGTAGACAGAGGTGAACTAGCACCCACGTTTCGGCAATTATGTTAGGTCCCAGGTAATAGGTGGCGAGCCTATTGCCATTAATCGGGCACAAAAGTCGCAGCAAAAATAAATATAGACGACAAAAAATCATATAAAAAAAACGTGAACGTAAAAAAGGAAACACTGCTGTATAGTGTTCATAGATGATACTTCTAAATCAATGCGCCTAGATTCATCTATTTTAGAGGTAAAATAATTACAAACTCGATCTTTAGTCAGTCTGATAGTCTCAATGTAGGTCAAGGGTTAAAGATTGATGGTAGTTAATTGAAGAAGTACTCGAATCCAACTGGCATGAATAAGACACCAACCCTCCTTGGGCATGCTGTTGTTGATGGTTTGCCCTCCGGGGTGCCCCAAGATGCCCTCCACCATTCGGGTGCCCCAAGATGCTTTTGGGTCTGGACGGGGCAATCTCTCTAAGTCAACTTTTACGACACCCATGGGATGAGTCGGGGCCGGCACATTCTACGTAATGTAATCGCTCCCAGGCCAGCATGAAAAATGAAAATATGGTTTATTCATATAAGGTATCATTACATACATTCATGAAACGTCAAAAAACAACGTTGACATTGGAAACGTGTGTGTCAAAGAAAACAGTTTCCAATATTTAACGTTAAAAGCTACACCGTCCTACACCATCCGAAGATTCTAGTTGTCTCTGTTCCCATCGCCCCGAGCTGCTCTGCGGCATCGGGCGCCCAGATCAGGGGGCGGGGGGGGCGGCGGTACATGTGTGTTCGGAAAAATGCCTTACGGACCCGGCCGCCACGGGTTTAAGTTTTTTCAGCGACACCGACCTTTGGTTAGTTCACGCTAGTTCCACCTTTGTTTTTTGACGTTAAATGAGAACGTTTCTTGTCTGGGAACTAGCCGGGTATACTGCCGCTCTTACGAAGTACGGAATTGTACGATTTAATGCGAAATTTAGTTATATACGAGTAACTATAAATATTGGAAATAAGCAAAACGAGCTCCATAATTTAATTTTCCTATACAGACCAATTTAATATGAGTAGGTACTCTTAAGTAAAATTTTCACATCAATAGCTAGCTTAGTTCCGGAGTAACACGTAAACTAAGAAAAAAACATTTTAACATGTTTTTCTTAGAATTTGTAAAAAGGTAGATAATGCGTTTTTCGTAATCGCAGCTGTATAAGGGAAACACTTTATTAGTTTATCTTTAGGAAGTAAAGGGTAGCTTAAGTATGCTTTGGTGGGAGTCGGACTTAAATCACACCTATTTCTTACCGAAGGGGTGGACAGAGATAAATTAACGATTCGGCAACTATTGCCATCTATCGGCCACGTAAATCGAAGTATTTTACTAGGTGGAATAAGAGAAACGCTGCTGCCTTACTTACTCATTGCTGTCTTTACCCTTAGTCGCCTTGTACGACACCCGCGGGAGAGATGAGCTGGTGGTAACTGTATTGAGCTTTATCGTCACCACACGGCTATCAACACACACCGCTTTCTTGCGGACAACGTACGTTTTCCGGTAGTAAACAGAGTCTTGGTTGGCCGAGTTGTATAGTAGGCATCTGTGGGTCTACCGCCTAACTCGATTGCTAAAGCAAAAGCTATAGTTTATGACGTCATGCTGTCATTTCTCACTAAATGTACCTAAACTATTAGCGATAGCTTTGAACGAATGACCACCGAATGATTTTGTATGAATTTGGCACAAAATCCGTGCCGACAAAAAAATCAGGATGGCTGCTATAGCCGTAAGCAGTGCATTGCAATATAGCTATCATCAGCAATCGAGTTAGGCGGTAGGCCCCCTGGGCGGATTGCAGACGTACGCAAAAGCGGGTTCGATTGCCGCATCAACACTGTAATTTTTCAAACTTTTTCTAAGCACAATTTTCTTTCTACGAAACTACGAAGTCTACTATTCTGCCTAGACACTCCGTCATGAGTGTCTTAAAAAACATCTAATAATTTTTACGAATGGATAATTTCAAACATTTCACGATTGAACAATTTCAACCGAATAAAGCCCTTAACACATGTGCATTAATAACTACAATAAACTGCACCAGCTGCCCGTGTAACTTTCGCATAGCTAATAGGAATTGGCACGGGTGGCGTGCGGCCTTTAATTTCGGCCTGTATCTGGCCCCGTATGGGCCGAACGGCCGACAGTTATATTAAACGTCCAATAGCACGTCTGCTGCAGGAGTGGTGACCGCGTCCAGAGAAATCCTGTTCAAATGTTCAACAGACCCACTAGACAAGTGAAATAAAATCATTTGACAGTTGTACCTTATATGAAATATATGTCAATTGAACTTCCAAGTAAGCTACTCAGAACTTACTTGTCGATTGTGAAACAGGGCCTAAATGACTATTTTTACACTAACACCTATCATCGAGCCCAAAGTAAGTATCCTAAGCACTTGTAAGCACACTTGCATGCACATTACCTACTCATTGCTGTCTTAGTCGCCTTTTACGATACCGACGGGAGAGATGGGGGTGGTGACAATTATATTCTGCTTTGCTGTCACCATACCGCGTGTTAAATCCAATTGTTAAACCATGCCTATGTAAAGCTTGAAGACGTCTGAGCCCAGACATCCTTGAAACAAGGCAAGGAACCATCATCATCATCATCATCATCACCAGCCCTTTAACGACCCCACTGCTGTGACACAATCCTTAGATCGCCACGCTGCCCCAGTGCGGATTGGTGGGTATTAACGACTACAGATGCACCCGGGACCAACGGCTCAACGTGCCTTCCGAAGCACGGAGGAACTCGAAATAAGAAATTTTTGCTCACCCATCCAATGACCAGTCTTAGCTTACATTGCTTAGTTTTCACAATCACTGCAAAGCACTGCGCTGTCGAGATCCTCTTGCAAAGAACCTAATGCCTAGTAACTAATAAACCACGCAATTTCATCAAAAACTAAAGATGTTATAAAACACTATCCTCCCCGAGAAATCAATAACATGCCAGGCTCAGATTTTTGTCTCACATTTTAATAACGTACTCAGCATCACTTTATCTCGAACAAATAGGTCACCCCCCTCCACCGGATAAGGGGGGAAGCCATAAGTCTCGATCCGCCCGCACGTATCCTTGATAATTGGGAAATTCTCTTTTCGGCATCACTCATTGTTGTGTAATGAAATAGATAATTATATAAGTATGTATTTGGTCGATTTAAGTAGGTATAGCGGAATTAAATTTCTGTATATTACTAGCTAAACCTGTATACGTTGTTTTGCCATTATCACCTACTAGGGGTATTAAAAATAGCCTACTACGACCTATTTTCAGACATACCAAATATACACTAAAAAAATCATAAAAATCGGTCCAGACAGTCCAGTTCAGACTGTCACACGACATTTTTATAATTATATTAGATAGTGCCTATCTACAGCATTGAATTATTGATAGCATAATCACAATTTATAAACTAGTATGGATAATATAAAGCTCGCTAGCGCAGTGTTAAGCCGCGCTCACCTGTTTTTGCGAAAATCAGGCAATGTTCGCTGAGGCCATATTGCATGGGTTACCAACAATTTATTATCTCGAGTTCCTGAGTGTTTGTGTGAAGCTCAGTTCCATCTTTGGCCTTTATCGTCTCTTACCATCAGGTGAGATCAGCTAGCCTGAGTAGCATTAAAAAAAAGATTTCATCATCATCATCATCACCAGCCCTTTAATGTCCCCACTGCTGGGGCACGGGCCTCCCCTATGGATGGACGAATATAGGGAGATTGGGCCTAACCCACCACGCTGGCCCAGTGCGGGTTGGTGGGGTATTAACGGCTGCAGATGCAGCCGGGACCAACGGCTTAACGTGCCTTCCGAAGCACGGAGGAGCTCGTGATAATAAATTTTTGGTCACCTATCCAATGACATAAATGAATGCCTTAGCGAAATTGCTTAGCTTACGCAATCGCAGGCCAAGCGCGCTGTGCCACTGCGCTAGCGAGCTCCTCCCGATCGAGTCTAATAAGCTTCGAAACGAAAGAAGACTACATTCTGTCTCGACAACAATTCTTTCCCAGCGTAATTCCGCCCCGTCTGACATTCAGCAAACAAGACAGCTAGCCTAGCAGAGCTACGAACATCTAGGTACAAATCCCGATCCATCTGTAGGTACAATAGACGCCCACTCACACGCGCCCCACTCTGAGAGACAAAACATATAACTACTACCTGGCTAACAAAACCTAGCTAGCTCAAAGCGTGCGAAAGTAGAGCCCTCTTTATCTAAGAGGCGTCGAGGGGGGGAGGAGTACAAGTGCATCTCAAAGAAATGCAGATTTTACACGTCGCTTCTCTTCGGGCGACGGGATGTATCGCGGAGGGGGTACGGCCAGCAGAAACGTTTGGGCTTTATTTTTTTTGTTGTTTTTGCTTGACCGAGAAGCTCTTGGTCTTCATATCGCCTGATGGTGACTGATGATAAGGCCTATGACAGGCGTACCTACATAACTTTTTTTTAACAGAAATTTTGAAATTCGATTACCTACTGGTTTTAGCTTAAACCAGTAATTGAGTTATAAAATTTCTAAAAAATTCTTCTTCTTCTTCTCCCTGTCCTGGGGGCCTACCGCCTAACTCGATTGCTGATGAGACTATATTGCAATGCACTGCTTACGGCTATAGCAGCCATCCTGAATTTTTAGGCGGCACGGATTTTGTGTCAAATTCATACAAAATCATTCGGTGATCATTCGTTCAAAGCTATCGCTAATAGTTTAGGTACATTTAGTGCGAAATGACAGCATGACGTCATAAACTATAGCTTTTGCTTTAGCAATCGAGTTAGGCGGTAGGCCCGCCTGTTCCCAGTCTATCTAGGGTCGGCGCAGCATGTTTCCTCTTCCATTCATATCGGTCAGACGTCATCAAGCCATCCACTCCCTTTTGATTCATGAAAGGTTCTAAATAATTATCTTCATTTTATTTTAAATCCATATTTTTTATAAAAAGTTTTTTTTTATTGCTTGAAAGATCCCACTGCTAGGCGAATTCCTTACATAACTTGAAATGGTCTGTCCACAGGTACCAGGACATAAAAAAAATATATGAAACAAAAAAAACAAAAACAATTTTGCTGCCACTCCGCTCCGAATATGACACTCATTACGCGGAGAAGGATTTCTCTTAAATATGTCAAATGTAAGTTGACGACGTGTCCCTGCGAGTCCTTTTATGCCGTCTCCATTGTACCTGGGCGTTTAACTTGCTGTTGTTGTGTTTATGCAAGAGTCTTGTCCAATGGCAGATGTCTATGGCATATGATTTGAAGCAGCAGCCTTCATTTGACAACAATAAAAAGAAGTTGATATCTTAAAACAAAAATACAATTTCGTTATTTTCCCATAGTACTGACATTAGAAAATGTTTTTATTAATTTTTAATAGTAGTACAAAACATAATAAAAATGTTTAAAACGCGAGATGACGTCAAAACTACGGCAGAACAAGTTACCCCCTTTGCTACCCTACATGAGAACAAAAGTTACTTGAAAATTGGTTACAAACATTCAAAATTACATTCAGAAAATATTCTTAGTAAAATCTGTATAATAAAACTGAAATGTCACTTCGCAATATTATGACGTCATTTATTAGGCGTGATTTGTGTATGTATGACGTCATTTGGCGGTTACGTCTGTTTAGAATGTCCGGCATTTTAATCATGGTGACGCGGGATCGATTCCTGCACCAAGACACCATTTTCACGCTTTTTCTGATCTATTTTCCTTTGTAATATTTTTTCTGACATTTACATAATATATTACATACATAAATCACGCCTTTATCCCCGAAGAGGTAGACATAGGTGAATTATCACTCACTTTTCGCCAATTAATCTAGTTCTCATGTATAATAGGTGGTGAGCCTATTGCCATCTACCGGGCACATTAAATCGCAGTATGTTACTAGGTGGTAAAGGAATACCAATTTACACAATGTTCAAATAAACATCAAAAATAATAATTTCTCTCTAATCACAACCCCAACTTGCCCAATATCGAAACTCTGAACGGTGAGCGAAACGTGAGAGCAATTGTTTTAATGTCAATTAGCGAAAGTTAGACATAAGTGCGCCGAAACCACCTCGGGGCGATCGTCGCCGGCTTTCTATAACAATAACCGGCAACTTTACGCATTACCCGATCTGATGTGAAACGATTACAGGCAACTTTTTCCAAAGGGTTGTCTCTCCTATGGTCTTGTTCTGTAGTTGCTGCGCGGAGCTGTTAATACCGCTCGTAATAAGGCTACAAAAATCAGACCAATTTTTTTTATACTAGACAACGAAGCTATTGGCCCTTGGGAACAGGTGCCAGATACTAAATAAAGGGAACCCACCCTTATTAATAAAAATTGTATACTGTGGTATTGAAATGAACATTTTTATTTATTTATTCTTATCATCCAGCACAATGGAAAGGTAATGAATGAATGCATAGATGTGCTCTTGTTCGAAGATAGATTCGAGCTTTCCATGGAACCCTCAACCACAGAGGGTTGGCTATTTTGTCACAAATTAAATAAATATTTACACTCACACCTATCATCTAGCCCAAAGTAAATAGCCTAAGCACTTGTGTTATGGATACTAGATGACGGACATATTTTTAATATAATTATGTATATAAATGTTGAAAATATACTACATAAACATATACACAACCATGACTAGGAAACAAACATTTGTGGTCATCACAAAGTTTGCCCCTACCAGGATTCGAACCCGGGACCTCTTGGCCAATACCCAGCAATCTGAGCATTCGACCAAGGCGGCCGTCGTCAAACTGTCGGAACACAGCAGTTGTTTACTCAACATTTGTTCGTTATCGAGTATCCATAACGCTTATGCTACTGCCGCACTGAGAGCCTTCAATTAACGTAATGAGTATTTAGTACAAAAAAAAGTCAATTCAAAACTAGTCGCTATTGTTTTTCAAAGGTCTAGTTTTGATTGTTTTTTTTTTGTATTAAGTACTCTTTAAAGTCAAATGACGTCTCTGAGTGCGGCAGTCAGTAGTATAAACAAATGTGTTATGGATACTAGATGACGGTCAAATTTTAAATACATATTTAAGTTACTTTGGGCTAGTTGATAGGTGTTACCAGATTACTTGGTGGAACTCTACAAACGTCATTCCGAAAGACAGAAGATCGTGTTGAATGGAGAGTTTAACCCCCGAATACAGAAACGCTATTCAAAGTTGGACCTGCTTAACATTATTTTTTTTTCAAAATTGACGTTTTCCATACAAATTCTCACAGGTAATGTCCGCTTAACTTTATAAACAGTGCTTAAAATTTGAGTGCCTTTCTGTATTTGGGGGTCAGTGCAGAGAATGACGACTTCAAGTGGTCACTACCCTAAGTCATGAGCTCGTGAGGAGGCGAGAAAGAAGAAGAACTTGGTGGTATTAACAGCTTGTAAGCATCGCCATTAGACAATCGGCGCATCGGCGGACCGTGAGCCATTAAGGTTTTAATTGAAAATAGCGTAAAAGCAGTAAATTGTAGAGTGCACCCCGCCTGCGTCGCACCCGCGCATAATCGTAGCCTATCAACATACTATGGGAGGCCAAGATCTCCGGCAGACGATGGGCAGAAATACAAATGGGATTCGTCAGTGGAATCTTTCGATGAGCTTACGTATGACGGTTTTTGTAGTTGTACCGCGACTCGACTTGTTCAGCTCTGCATTGCCAGACAGTGTTGAAGAAAGAAAGAACGAAAGAAAGAAGCATATTTATTAAGACACAACAGAGAAACAAAAAATATTCCTATCATACGCACACATGCATGAATTAGTAGATTTTCCATCAAGTGCACAAAACGAATCATTTTTGTCCGAGACTTTTAAGTCTTAAAAAACATATTAGGCAAATAAATTTAAGTAAAAAAAATAACAAATTCTGTCTGAATTTCTTATTGAGTTTGGCTGCATAGCTCATTTTCTTTGCCTTAATATAGATACTTTTATGATTAGATACGTTAATGCTCTAGAGCACAAAATTCGATTTTGTGCAGCCTATATCCTGCACAAACAAGCACTTTCAGAGCATGAGAAGTGAAAAATGTATTTTTTAATAATAATAATGAATATTTCTTGCACTCACATCTTTACTATCTAATTTTAAATAGGTAGCATAAGAAATATTTTTAATATACCTACTACTTAAACATAGTAATATAAACAGCCATGACTCCAGAGCAAGTATCTGTGTTTTTCTCAAAGATATACCCCTACCATAATTCGAACCCGGGACCGCAACGGAAAGGTGATGAATTAATGTATAGACAGGAAGTGACCGAATGAACTATCTTGAAAACCCTATTAAAGGTGTGAGTGATTTGGATTAAAACATTCCAATCGGTACTGCTCAAGGTTTTAGCTGCGGTTTCATGTCTGTCTGACACCAACCCTCTTTGGGTACGTATAGTGTTATTGGTGGTTTGCTCTCTACGATTCAGATTCCGACGTGTTTATTGGTATACACCAGGCAATGTCCTTCAGCTTTTTTAGCTTCAGCGATTCACCTGGGTAGGTCGAGGGCTAGCACATGCTAAGTTATGCTTCGGAGCTAGCAAGGAAGTTATATGAACATTATATTTTTATGCTTTGTAATGTCACAAGTATTTTTAAATAGATCGACGACTACTTAAGTACCTATACAGTTAAACAGTTCACTAAACGAATAAAAACATAACTTTTCTAACTACCATTTTATTGTGTTGCGTCTTTTAAACGAAAATCACCATTATTAACTTGCGTTAAGGGTTACACTCCCACGCGTGGTTTTAACGGCCGATCCCTAAATAAATAAGCTATAATAAAAGTCTAACAATCGATCGACAATAAAGCGCGGTTTAACACAACCGCTGTAGTACGTTAAAAGAAATTATGTATATTAAATTCTCAACCGACTTTCTTATCGAAAGGTATCGATACGCCGACCGAAGACACTTGATACTTTAGTAAATTCAAACCCTGCATGGACAGGACATCGACGGGACCTCTCTCGTACAAAAAGCCCCGTGTGACATATGTCACGGAGATACGGACGGAACTTTTTGTACGAGACAGGCCCCGTCGACGTCCCGTCCGGGGTGTTTTCCCGTTACGTATGCTCAGACCTTAAAACTCAGTTTTTGTATAATATAATATGAAATAATGTACGTACGATCCGCACTGGACCAGCATGGTGGGTTATGGCCCACTCTTCCCATATTTTTCCGTCCGTGGGGAAAGTCTGTGCCTGTTCAGTAGGCCTATTCCCTAAATTTTTTTGACAGTTGAAAGTGATGATCACCGAACTAATTACTTATCCATTACTACTTTACTATAATGCTATTGTGACACTTGTCCTGTGATAACAGCAATGTATTAGTAAATAGTTCGGTGATCATCACTTTCAACTGTCAAAAAAAGTTAGGGAATAGGCCTACAGGGGGGCGGGCATTAATAATCGGATGGGTGACCGAATAATATTATCTGAAGGCATTTCGTAACTTATGTCCAGCCGTTTATACCGACTACATTTGTAGTCGCTAACTACTATCATTCATACATACATAAATCACGCCTATATCCCCGAAGGGGTAGGCAGAGGTGAACTAGCGCCCACTTATCGCCAACTATGTCAAGTCCCATGTAATAGGTGGCGAGCCTATTGCCATTTATCGGGCACAAAAGTCGCAGTATATTGCTAGGTCGTATAAGAGGAACGCTGCAGCACCATTTCTCATCACTGATTTATTCTTAGTGTCTTATACGACACCCACGGGAGAGATTTGGGGAGGTGACAATTGTATTCTACTCTGCCGTCACCACGCGGCATTACTATCATAACTTAACTAAAGTCTAATAGCCTACTGAGTCCACGTGGTGGGTTAAAAACAAATAGTTTAAAAATATAATTAAATAAACATAAACTTATTAAAAAAATAAAGTGCCGAAATGGTCCGACCGGTCATAGATCAAATTGTTTCGGTCGGCGTACATGACACGTTAATATCGCATGCGAGTAACAATCTAATTACAACCCGCGGGAATCGAACTGGCGATCGGGCGATAGACGACGATTACGTCGCTACACCGGCCGATAAGTCCGCGCCCCAACTCCCCTATTGGGGAGACTATAGTCAAGAGTTTGGTTTACGTTACACTCTGGTTAACAAAAGACCTACTTTATTAACTCGTTAAACTGTATTACAATCATATATCACTAGATGACTTCCTACACTAGCGTTTTTTCGGGTAGGTAATATGAATTAGAAAGGAGCAGATGATTTTATGACGTTTGACTGATTTCAATGGAAATATACTGCGCCAAAGAGGGTTGGTGTCAGACAGGCAGCCAGCTGTAAAACCTAAGCCAAAACCTTGAGCAATATGGATTGGAATGATGACGTCTGACAGATATAAATGGAAGAGGAAACATACTATCGAGTTAGGATAAACTGGGAATAGGGCATGAAGAAGAAGAATGTAAAATCATAGTGAAACACGAATTAGATTGAAATGTAAAGGTCATAAAAACGGCCTGCGGGATACTTATAGCAACAAAACAGTTTAACGTAAAGCAAATGTTGCCTACACATGCCGCGTCTTGTCGCTGTCCAGACACAGCCTTAGCTACGCCATCAGCTCCTCGATAGCAAATATCAAAACAAAGACACTTCGACGCATTAATTAAGCAGCCGAAGTTATCTAAGTGAAATAAATTACGTGCAACATAATTGATTCAGTTTCGATCGGGAGGGGACTGGCAGAGGGCGCTAGCAGGCAGATGCTCGTATTGTTAAGCTGATGCCCCGATTGCTGATACCGGAAGATATAGTATGCTGCCTATTGGGTTACGGAGGCCCGCTAGTGAATTTCTAATAGATACACCTTATGATTATTGCATTGCGTCCATTGAAGCAGTGATATAAAATAATCGTTCAAATATACGTTGTCGTTATAAAATCTATCCAAAATGCCGTGTGGTGACGGAAGAGCAGAATACATTGTCACCATCCCCACCACTGCCGCGGGTATCGTACAAGGCGACCAAGAGTAAAGCTAGCAATATACTGCGATTTACGTGCCCGATACATGGCAATAGGCTCGCCACCTTACATGGGCACTATTCTAATTGGCGAAACGTGGGTGTTGATTCACCTCTGCCTACCCCTTCAGGGATATAGGCGTGATTTATTACACTCACGTGAGAGATTTGGGGGTAGTGGCGATTGTATCCTGCTCTGCCATAATTGGACCTAAACTACACAAAAGTGCTCATCCGACCTCCTACCAAGAACACGGGACTCTCAAAAGGCGGATTCCTTTTGGATCGTCAAAATATAGTCACATTTTAAGTCTCATAGGAGGTGAAGCTATTATAATATCAGACACGTAAATCGCCGATGGACGCACTTCGAAAGCTAATGAAGCTGTTCAGACACTCTACACAAAACGAACTCCAGTTATCACCCACTAGAATCGCACGAACAAACTCCAAACATCGCACCGGCCGGTGCAATCATTCCGCATGAGTTAAAACCTCCAACGCTGCCATTAATTCTGTTATCCTTTATCAATACAGTGCTTACAGATCCGTGTCGTCTTTTGTGAGCACTTCCTTAACGTTGGAACCGCAGAAACACATACGCGGAGCCTCTAATTACACTCGTATTGGTGACCACCAAGACAGGTGTTCAACGGAGTGTGGCGATCAGTGAGCCGGAACATCTCTCAAAAATCAACTCTAACACTCAGCATTAAAGTCCTAAACATCTCTCGACGCCTTCAAGGGTATCAAAAGAATCGCTGATCAATGCATAGTTTTTACCGGCATAGGTTTAGAGTCGATTATTGAACGGCCATCGATTTTGGGTAGAACAATGACAATGGTTTCCCTATTCAGAGGTCAATAGCATGATGGGCGAATTCGGTTTTGTTAATTACTAACCACGTTTTGGAGTGAGTTTTTTTTTCTAGAAAATAGGGTTATCTTCTGCTGTGCTTAATATTGTTTAATTTGTTTTAAATGACAGTGTTTTACGTGATCTGCTTTGCTTTGGAGGTCCTTATTCTTCTGTTTTCTAATTGAAGTTAAATACCAAGCGTATTATTTTACGTATAGGTAAGCAAAATCTTCATTTTCTCTTTTTCTTGACCACTCTAACTGGGGTCGGCACAACGTGTCTTCCTCTTTCACTCTCTTCTATAAACGTCAGCTCTGCATATATTAGTTCTTTTTCATATCAGCTATGCCTAATACCGTAGGTAATACCGTACTCAAAACTAGGTACTAAAGTTCAATTAATTACAATAAGCATGAACTGCAGATGGAAATTGATATTGTAATGAACTAATTTATGACTACCATTACCACCCCGACGTTTTAAGATGACACATTGAAAAAAAAAACAATTAATAGGCAAAACATCGGACCCATAACAGCTCCCTGTGGAAGTTCGCGTGCGCTTATAATGGACACGACAACGCAAACTACTCATAACAGGTCACGTGGGGACGATAGCTGAAATTATAGCGAATTTCAAACTTATTAAGTTGATTCCGTTAAGTTATAAAGGTAATAAATGAAGGAATGTGCCATGGGTCACTTTGTCGAAGGCTAGTGGGAGTTCTAATTAATGGTGTCATATGGTTAGAAGTCAAAGTAAGTAATATGCATATTCGACACCATGTCATTTAGATAATGACTATAACAAATAAAAGAAGCTCGATGGTACAGTAGCTAAGTGCGCTCAGGCTTCGATTACGTAAACTAAGCAATGTACGCTAAGGCCGGTATTTGGAACGGTGACCTAAAGTAAATTATTTTTTGAGTCCTCCATGCTATGGAAGGCATTTCCAGCTGTAATTAGTTCCGGCTGCATCTACAGTCGTCCGGTGCGTTACAACTGATTCTTCCTATATCTTCTACGCGTAGGGAAGGGATGTGATCAAGCAGTGAGAACATTGAAGAACTAACGATGATCAATAGATCTAATTAAAAATGATTTATCTCTAAAATAATTACGGAACTTATAATTTATAGCTTTTTAGTTATTTAACATAGGTAAATGTGATTATAATTTACATTGGTAATTTAAATATAACATTTCGATTTCAAATAATAGCACAATAATAATTACCCTTGGTAGCAAAAGAAATGCTTGCATGATATTTTTTTAACAACTCTAATTCTTGCATATTTAATTATTAAGCACAATTTTATATACTAAAACAAATTACATCGGTTTTATGGAGAGTTTAATTTACCACCTTGTCCAAGTAAACTATCTAGTTCAAAGCTTATTTTATCGAGAAATAATAAAAGCAATGCCCCAGTCAAACAGTATACGTTAATTATATCAACTTATACCTACTAATGACGAGTATTAAGGTCAGTTAATTTGTGCTGCAAATATTATAGGCGATATCGTATATTATTTTGACCAGAATAATTTATGCAGTGGTCGTTCATGCATTAGTTATAAGAATTTGCAATTCTAATGAAAATAGAATAGAAGTCAAGAGAGAAATGATGCCCTTTCTACAGGACTCCAGTTGAAAACAATGGCGTCGGTTACAGGAATACGCACATCAATCGATGCGATCGATAATTCGAAAAAAACGCTACCACGATAATTAACAGTGGCCACATGTCATTCTAAACAAAAGCACCTACACATGAGAAACTAATTACTTCGACTGTGGGAGGGGGACGGCAACACTTAACCCGCAAGTGCGAGCGGGCTAGCATCGGCTCAAGATCGGAAACAGATTGGCACGCACCACTGCCCGCTGCCCGAATGTTTTTTTAATAATTAAAAATGCAGGCGGTTTGATAAATGGTATCTCGGTCAATTTATTTGACTTTTAGGTTATGCGTCAGCGACGCTAGTTGAGATATCTGGAACTACGGAGTGCTGTTGTGAATCTAATTAGAAATTAACATTAAAGATTAACTATTGTGTCACCTATGTTTTAAACAAATTTAGGTTCTTTTTACCTAAATATCCGTACGACAACGGGGACATAAGGATGACAGAGAGCTAGATTAGCAAGTTTCTCCCAGATCTAACTGTCTTATCATACTCCACTCTGATGAGGAGCCAATGATGGCCGGCCAAAAGGTCGAGAGGCCAAGAGGTCCCAGATTCGAATCCTGGCAGGCAAAAATGTTTTTGTTGTAGGTATATAGACATATTTTATTCTGAGCTTGGATCTATTGAGATATCATACTTTTATGTTTAATATTTTTGTTTCTTTGTTTTGTAGTCCTAATTAATATTTCTGTCTTTTCTATCCTCGGGCCTTGGTTGTTTATTTTTTATATTTTCGGATATTTAATATGCAATTATTAGGTTTTTTTCGTCAACTAGCATCCATATTACAAGTGCAAAATTAATCTACTTGTATAATTATTATGTTGTCTCAATAAATGTTTTTCTTTCTTTCTTTCTACTTACTTTTGGCTAGATAATAGGTGTGAGTGTATGAAGTATTTACTCTACCTTTATTTACATTTCCCACCAGGTATTGAAGAGAACCGATTCGTGCTTGCTTTTAAAACCCAAATTTTATTTCGATTTCACACGATTGAACGCCCCTCTTACACCGTAATGACCCGATTCATCCTTCAAAACGCATTTAAGTAAACCATAAATCCAAACACAGCTCATCGAAAACACGTCTAAATCACAATCATGCAAATCGCCAATACAAACGCCATGCAAATTCAAATGAGAACCATAAAATCGGTAGAGCCACAAAGCGTCCTGCCATTCAACCAACCTATGCCACTTACGCTAGACTTGGCGGGGTTTAATGAGCTATTGAAAAATGATAGTAAAAATAATTCGCTTTGCCAAAATTATCATAAGCCATTTGAGGGTTGAGCTTTCTCAAGAGCGCTCACAAACGAAAACGAGCCCAACGCCCCAGCGACAGAGCTCAAAATGCACCGCGCCCCTCGCCACACTATTGCGTTAACAAAATATGTAACATTAACGTCATCTTTCATTTAAATTTCGCTGCAATTACTATTCAAAATCGAAACTTATAACCACGGCAATAAAGTACAGTATTAAGGCGTTATTTTTTATGCTTACCCCAAATAGCGTATGCAAATTTCTCCGTTCGAAACGTCGATCGCGCGTAAGGATTTATGCGGCGCTCTAGGGTTGAGTCAATGCCGCGTTGACAGATGCAGAGACTTAACCCGTGCATATCAGGTTACCGCTCCGAAGAGCGGAACCGATCGCGGATTTCATGGGATATTTTCTTTGTATCAATTACCATTAGAGGCGGCGGTGAAAGGGTTGACGGCTATTTGGTCGCTTGAGAATCAAGTAGAAAAAAACCATTCTTGTTTTCATCTTGTCGCGAATCTTCAATGGAATCCTAAAGAGACTAAAAATTCACTAATATCATACTTTCACATCACTGACTTCTCATTTTAATATGATAATTTTATTATTATGAAAGAATATAGTTCTTGAGTCTTAGGTAGATATTTTTAATAATAATTTGCGTAGTATATTTTCGATATTGTTATAATCTTCAAATATCTTTAAAACACTAAAGCGGCATCAGTAGGAAGGTATTATTAAAACAAACTTCTTATTTCTATTTTCTTTGCAAAAAATACTAACTTTAAATATTATATTCAAATAATATTATGCCAAGGTCTTAACTGTTTATTTTGGGATAGACGATTGAAAGAAAAATTACTTATATTATACTCAATACCAATAAAGCCTGGGGCCTGGGACCATAGCTATCTAACCTTTGGACTAAAGACCGTTAAATTATTAATTAATTAAATCAACAGATAATGCTCCATGATCAATATTACTTACCCAACTGATCGATGCATCAACCGCTGTCGTAAAAGGTCAATGATTTGCTTTTTATAACAACAATCAATAATCGATCGATGCTTACACTCTATCGTTATCGAGATCAGTACCTAGTTAAAAACATTCTTACTGCCGCACTCAGAGACGTCAAATAACGTTAATGAGTACTTAATGTCAAAAAATGACAATTCAAAACTAGTCGCTATTCTTGTCGGGTCTTCTAGTCTATGGTCTAGATTTGAATGAAAATTTTTGACATTAAGTACTCATTAAAGTAAATTGACGTCTCTAAGTGCGGCAGTTAATTTCTACAGACATAAATAAATAGTGTTGGGATGTGGAACAAGAAGACGATGCAGGGAAAAGGAAGATCTTCCTCCGAATCATGCGACAAAAAAAGAAGAAAGTGGGTGCTTTAGTTAAAACAGTGTCATGAGATCATCACCAGCCCTTTAATGTACCCACAGCTGGGGCACGGGCCTTCCCTATGGATGGAAGAATAATATAGGGAGATTGGGCCATAACCCACCACGCTGGCTCAGTGCGGGTTGGTGGGTTAGTTGTCATTAGTCACATCACCATCGACTATATTCAATTGACATATATTTCATATTACAACTGTCAAATGATCTGCGAAGTAAGCTACTTCGAACTTACTTGTCGATTGTGAAACAGGCCCTAAATATGATGTACATTTTATGTCAATATTTTGAATTGTGTAAAATAAAATGGCGAATACTTAATAATATTTTTATCTATTAATCTGATTTTTATTTGAACATTAATATTAAGAAAAATATCACAAGGACTAAGATTTTTCGAACTTTTTCTAACCAAAATTTTCCTTGTATTGTTATTATTTTTTATCGTCGTGATTCGATTAAAAATATACAACTTAGAACATATCAAACCTATACTATGAATATTAAAATAAACAATGACTACAAGACACGTCCGTTACGAAAGCTGATAAGGTGTGCACGCGCAGATTGCCGTTGACAAAATATCTCTCCACCACTTGATAGCGTTTTGTCTCAGGATTCAGTGGGGGTTAGAGCGAGAGAAAAGTATTTTCTTTTCCCCGGGGAGATTTAGTCCACGCCCCGTGCCACAGGGACAGGTGCGGTCACGCTCCATCGGGCATCCATTGGACATTCGGCGATAGCCTGTCCACTGCTTTCACGTAAATTTCATATTTAATAATTTCACACCGCTCGCGCAGTCGACCGCGTTAAAAATAGAAGAATAAACTATGAAATACTAAGGATGTGACTCTTAAATTACACAAAGGAAATTCACTAAAAATCGCAAGTTCCTCCATGCTTCGGAAAGTATATTATGTTAAGCCAAGGTCCTGGGTGCATTTGCAGTAGTTCATACCCACTAATCCGATCTGGGCCCAAGTAATGGGTTATGGCCCATTATTCCTATATTCTTCTTGCAGTGGGCATGTTAAAAGGTTGGTGATGGTAAATATTTGAACAAGACAATAATTATCGACATAACTGAATATTTTAAAAAGTTGAAAAAAAAATAAATCACATTCTAATTAAAAATACTATAAAAACATTGATATTTAAAAATAAAAGTCGTAATTCTTGTCTTTGTATTATTTGTAGACGCTTTTGCATAGAAAGGCGCCATCTTGGGCAATTATTCAAATTAGGAATTAGAACACGTTCGATTTTCAAATTTGAATAAGGACAAGATAATCGGCTTCCAACATACGAGTGTGGTCGGCACTTCGGGAGGTGCTTGCTATGGAAGTGGGTGGTCATTAATTTAAAATTAAAATTACTATAATAACCCACCTATAAACAATGTTACAATTGTATCTCCCTAAAGGGGTGAATGTGAACATCTGCACTTCACCAGCTTGTGTCAGGCTTTACAAACCTACACGATGAGACGAACATGTAGGAATTACGTAATAATATAATCAACAACAAATTCCCTCTACAATCAACCCCACAAGCAATTTTTTGTCAATTTCAAACATCATCGCCATCATCATCATCACCAGCCCTTTAATGTTTCCACTGCTGGGGCACGGGCCTTCCCTATGGATGGAAGAATATAGGGAGATTGGCCATAACCTGGCCGTAACCCACCACGCTGGCCCTGTGCGGGTTGGTGTGTATTAACGCACGGAGCTCGATATAAAAAATTTTTGGTCACAATTTCAAACGAAACAATAAAGTTAAAAGGCATCATTTTAAAATATTTCGAACCAATAAAGAAGTCTCGAAGACTCCATTGTAACGTGTTTGGACAGATGCGTTCGGTGACATCGGTTTCATTATCGTACAATAGACTATAGACCTCTGATGCACTTCCCGCGATCTTGGAGAGTTTTTTCTCGACTTCCGTTTGTCATTAGAATGTGGGCCATAGATTAGGGGTAGAACATTTGAAAAGCGAACGCGGTATTATTCTTCGTGTTGGTGTGTAATAACATTTTTATCACATCAATAATATAAATCAGTGTCTAGGTAGTAATGTTTTTATCACCTTCAGCATCATTAACTCATCACCTTCTCCAATGCTAGGATTGAAGAATAAAGAGCTACAATCCATCACAAAGCATCTCATCAGAATTGAGGAACTTGATAGCACAGTATTTAGGGGAATACCGCCTAACTCGATTGATGATGATAGCTATATTGCAATGCACTGCTTACGGGTACAGCAGCCATCCTGGATTTTTAGGCGGTACTGATTTTGTGCCAAATTCATACAAAATCATTCGGTGATCATTCGTTCAAAGCTATCGCTAATAGTTTAGGTACATTTGGTGCGAAATGACAGCATGACGTCATAAACTATAGCTTTTGCTTTAGCAATCGAGTTAGGCGGTAAATATATACATTTATAATGCCTATTTAACACCGAAGGAGTTGGCAGAGGAGCATTAACACCCATTTTTGCAACAAAGACAAAAAAAATTGCAAGTATAGGGCATGTAAATTGTAGTATATTGCTAGGTGGTATAAGAGGAACGCTGCTGCCCATTACTCATCGCTGTTTTACCCTTAGTCGCCTTGTAAGACACCCGCGGGATAGATTGGGGGTGGTGCCAACAATTATTGTTTCTACTCTGAGTCGGCCGTCACCACAGGGCGTCCTTAACTTAAAAATAATTTATGTGACAAATTTTTCGTTACGAAGGATTAGAAATGACATTGGAATGGACGAAGTAGAATATTAATATTGTTTACAGCATCTAACCAATACTGAACTTTATTACTCAGAGAATAAGCACGTACCAACCAAACGGTAATTAGAATAACCCTTTGCATTCGCATGTAGAATTGAAATGATTATTGTTGCATCAATTCCGTAACTCTGTGAGCCCGTTCAAATTTGGATTAATGATCTACTGACATCCGGATCGATGAGGTCGATGCAGTCATCAATATGAATTATACGCTGGAATTGATCTTTGCAAGAATAGATCTTTGTTCCCCAAAGAGTTAACTAGCTGAAAGGCAAAAGAGCTAATGTTCTTTTTTCAATTGCAAATTGTCTGGCGATCCTGAAGAAAGAGGTTCGGAACGAATTTAAGCTTATTTTTTAACTAGAGTACGTTACTTATGGATACCCCACAATTCATGTTTTTGACGCTTTTGCACTTTGTAACGAAAAGTTAAAGTTAAAAATCGATTGGAGAAAGACATTTTGCAAAGTATGACGTGCTGTAGAGAAATTTTACAGAGACGATGCGAATAACTTATTGATACTATCAAATACGAATGACTGTTGCTACATATGTGAGTAGCACACCTCTGCATATAGGGATAACCACCCATGGTTCGTGCAAATATAAATATTGGTAACTCCCATTCTCATTTTTATCTCAAGCTTTTGTGTTAATTATTATAGGCAGTCATTATATAAAACAGTAAGTGCTGTAAAAGTAAACGTCCTTACGCAGACTCATACGAAGTGTTTAGCTCCCCCAATACGGAATTGGACGTATTAACAAATGGCAATACCTATTCTAGGCAATAACTAAGCAATGTTCGCAAGGCCGGTCATTGGATGGGTGACCAAAAATTTATTATCTCGAGTTCCTCCGTGCTTCGGAAGGCACGTTAAGCTGGTGGTCCCGGCTGCATCTGCAGTCGTTAATACCCACCAACCTGCACTGGGCCAGCGTGGTGGGTTTTGACCCAACCTCCCTATATTCTTCCATCCATAGGGAACGCCCGTGCCCCAGCAGTGGGGACATCAAAGGGCTGGTAATGATGATGATGATGAATACCTATTCATAGCAACTAATAGTGTAGGTTGTAGTGTAGGTCATTACCTAAACATATAAAATCGATACTCAGCATTAATGATTTTTTCCAAAAATTGTTCGTTCCTTCACACTGTTATTGATTTGGTGTGCTAATTTCAAAATAAGGAAATGTCTGCCTTTATATTATAATAAAGCATGAAAGCTATCAACACTCCAAACGTAATTCAAAAGCAAACATCGTAAAAAGGAACGAAACAGAAAGGAAGTCCGTCCAACTAAATAGGTAGCGAAAAAAGCGACAGCGGAACTCGAATTCATATTTCAATATTCGAATTTAAAAAAAGAACTCAAAGCCATCAATTAGAGTAACTCAATACGGTGTCACATTAAAATGACGAGTCTCACTAATGGATTTCCAAATTTGAATTTCAAATACGTTCGAATGGATCGGAAGGATCGTCGGTGGCGGGAATCATCGGCGCGCGGTGACTGGCCAGTTTTTTTTTCGTTTTTAATCTGTAGATGGCGTTATTAGGCACACCAGTAGTTAAATGACGTTACCTTTTTATCCTATTAAGGAAATAGTGGGGTAAGACATTGCGTGCAAGATGGCTATCTTAAATTACAAACGATGGATTTTCTATTTATTGGATTAGATACAATTTTAAACTATTTTTGATTTTAATTTCATCATCGGCCGTGTGGTGACGGCAGAGTAGAATACAATTGTCACCACCCCAAATCTCTCCCGTGGGTGTCGTACAAGGCGACTAAGGTTAAACCAGTGATGAGGAATGGGCAGCAGCGTTTCTCTTATACCTACCACTTAGCAAAGTACTGCGACTTTTGTGCCCGATAAATGGCAATAGGCTCGCCACCTATTACATGGGACCTAGCATAATTGGCCAAGCGTGGGTGCTAGTTCACTTCTGCCTATAGTACAAAGAATATGGTGGTTAGTAAAAGTTCGATAAATTATGTTGTCTTGATGCGGGAATCGAACCCGCGTCCAGTGCAATCCGGGCAGGTGCCTAAACCGCTCGGCCAACCTAGACACTATATTCTTTGTACAATTTTAAAGAATGAAAAATAATAGTGAGTGTGTCACAAAAGAATAGGTTCACAATCGCCACTTACACGCCGACTAGCCGACGACTTAAGCTCGATAAAATCGCTCGGAATCCGAATCGATCACCGATTATCGATCCGCTTTGATCGCGCCGCGCCGCCGCCGACTGCGCGTCGCACGTTTTTGCGACACCGCCATAATAATTACACCTGCCTAATTGCTCGATTGCGACTAATCGAGCGGTTTAGGGTTATTGGCGCAAGCGCACCGTTACGAGACCTGTGGTGACGTCACTGTGTGTATTTTGATTACAACTAAGATCGTCAATTTAATTTCATGTTAAACAATCGTCAAATGCATATAAAGTTTTCTGTAGAAATAATTATTACTTATTATTGTTGTGTAATTATGAAACAAGTATACTCTAAATATTAAATTAATATCAATAATAAAATTATAGTACCTATATTGATGCCGGATCTCCCCCATTCCAGACTATAATTTTTCGAACTTTTCTAACCACAATTTTCTTTATAATAATATTCAAATTAAAACCGAAATAATTGTATTTTGCAATGTCTTCTATACTGGCATGAGAAACAAAAAAAATTCGTCCAAATGTGCCAGGTCCGACTCTCCCATGGACTATCATAAAAGTCGACTAAGGGAGATTGTCGGTGTAGACCAATAAGCATCACCCGGAAACCCGAGGGGCACCCTAACACCCAACAGCATACCCAAAGAGGGTTAGTGTCAGGCAGGCGGCCGGCCGTAATACTTAAATATTTGTTGCATTTAAATAACCGTAATTACCAGCCCTTTAAAGTTCCCACTGGTGGGGCAGAGGCCTTCCTTATGAATGGCAGAATTTAGGAAGAATGGATCAGAACCCACCACCAGATTATTTTACTTACTTATAACAGATTGTTAAATATCCGTCTTGCCTACCAAGTCCACCTTTCCTCCCTTCCCCTTCGGTTTTATCTGCCACACAATTGTAGATCATTTTTCCGTATTGAAAAGCGGCGCCGGCGCATTCGGCACGCGTGTCGGGCGTTATTTGTCAATCGCTAATGATCGGCGAATGGTTCGAGAGATCTAGGAGACAGGGTGCTTAGTACCGAATGTTTACGTAGTCGTATTAATTTTAATAATCGCTTTGGTACAGTCAATCCGAATTGTTCACCAGCCTGCCTGATTTGGGGTGGGGACAATTTTGCAACCTTCTCTGCCGTCACCACGCGATCATTTATTGTTAATCTGTTTACTGCCGCACTCAGAGACGTCAAATAACGTTAATGAGTACTTAACGTCAAAAAATGACAATTCAAAACTAGTCGCTATTCTTGCCGGGTCTATGGTCTAGATTTGAATGAAAATTTTTTACATTAAATACTCATTAAAGTTAATTGACGTCGGGTAGTCTTATTCTGGGGGTCATCGGCGTAGGGGGATTTTTAGGTAAAACGCAAGGTGCTATATTACAATACAAAATACCGTTTCAGTGAGAATGAAATTAAACAGAGAAATAGAGTCTAACTGCCGCACTCAGAGACGGCAATTAAATCAAAAATTTTCATTCAAATCTAGACCATAGACCCGGCAAGAATAGAGACTAGTAGCATGCATACATAATTCACGCCTCTATCCCCGAAGGGGTAGGCAGAGGTGAACTAGCACCCACGTTTGGCCAATTATGTTAGGTCCCATGTAATAGGTGGCGAGCCTATTGCCATATATCGGGCACAAACGTAGCAGTACATTGCTAGGTAAGTATAAAAGGAACGCTGCTGCCCATTCCTCATCACTGATTTATCCTTAGTCGCCTTGTACGACACCCACGGGAGAGATTTGGGGTGGTGACAATTGTTATAGTAATTTATAGTAACAGGATATGTAGATGATCATCATCATCGCTTTAGTCCCGTTCCCAAGGCACAAATAATTACGCAACCAAAAAAAAACGAAAGTAAACTCCTGAACGTTGGCACGTGGTCCGATTCCAATGCAAAATCATTTAAGGGTCTGCCCACGCGCATGTGTCTCGTTACCAACAATGAGCCATATATTACCGCTCTTCCGGTCTGATAGCGCTCCGTCCCTCTCTAACGCACCGGCTGGCCGACTTCTGTCTCGCTCTGCAATCACCCAGACATATCAAGATCCAGTAGATACAGTGATCTGTATTGTGTTTTTTTTTCACGTCTCTCAGTCGCTGGGACGATCTAGTGCAGATTCTATTAATGATTTGTACTGAGACATTAATACCTAATCCTATACTATTTATCTATCAGAGGAGCTCGCTAGCGCATATCATGGTGGTATATCACGCTCGGGTTGCGATTATGTAAAGTAAGCAATGTTCGCTAAGGCCGGTCATTGGATGGGTGACCAAAAATTTGTTATGTCGAGTTCCTCCGTGCTTCAGAAGGCACGTTAAGCCGTTGCTTGGTTCCGGTTGCATCTGCAGTCGTGTTAATACCCACCGACACGCAATGGGCCAGCGTGGTGGGTTATGGCCCAATCTTCCTATATTCTTCCCTCCATAGGGAAGGCTTGTGCCCCTGCAGTGACAAATGATAATATTATTTATTTGCTGTTTATAGATGATTTCACCTTAATTACTCATTCCAACAGTAGTATCCAGTACCTTGTATTATTGAAAGTATGCTACTGAGGCATACCTATTGAAATGTTACATACCTACATACATTTACAAATCACTCCGTTCTCCCCTAAGGGGCAGGAAAGAGTGATCGGAATGACAACATTTCAAGCCATACCGCTCAAGTTTTTGGCACATACTAATGACATTAACATTGAATTTGAATCGCGATTAAAAATTGATCGAATAAATTAGATTCAAACGAGACGTGTTCCAAATTCGAATGTCGAAAAAATTCTTGAACCAACAACCCGCCCCTGACAAACAAACAGACAAAACTCAAATATGGAACAATAAGCCGAAACCGTTCATATGCAAAACAGCAATGTGGAATTTTGACGCAACCATAAAAGATGGATCACATTTTGAAAATGGAACCGCCATTCAAATATTTAAACAATACGTTCGATTCGAAAGCGTCCGTTCGATTTTGGGAGCTGTGCCTCTAGCACGAACTCTTCGAAGATTCATAACGTACTAGCAACAAAGTACTCAATCTATCAATATAATATGAACGGTTTCAATGATCATCTTCATGTTTGACAGCGACAGTTTTGATTTTTTTTCAATTTACGCATTTCTCTCCAACAAATTTTACATGACAAACCTTTCGCATTCCTCTATATGAAAATCCTTCATTAGTTTCGATGTCAAACGTCAAAAAACAAAAGAGTCACGGAAAGCGTTCATAAACCAAACAAAAAATCTTTATCAAGAAATATTTATTTTATTTCATCAGCTATCAAAGTAGATTTTATGCAAATTAAATTAATTTAATAACTAATAAATATCAAACATGTCCAAAGATTTTGGTAGTTAGAAAAAGAATTTCGAAAAATTATAGTCTTGAGGCGGGAATCGAACCTGTCAGGCACATAATGTTATAATTAAAACATTAATATAATGTTAAAATTAAAATCAAATAGTTATCAAATATGTGTTTATTTAATGTTATTATTAATTCAATATAATTACCCTAAGAAACATTAACAATATTTGATTTGAAGTTTAGAATTTTTATTTTGTATTCGAGTGCTTTATGCTACGAAACTTAGATTTTTTTTGTCATCGAGTGCTTTCTCGATACGAATACGATACGTTCGTCGAAAAGTTCGTGCTTGGGGCGATGTTATTTTTTTGGCATAATGGCCCAGGAACACAATCCTTCGGCCGATGATAACCCTTTTGCCGTCATTAGGAGATTTGAATAATAAAAAGCACAAAGGGGAGATATGATGTTCGGCGTTGCGTAAGTAACAATTATTTTTTGATAGATAATAAATTATTTTTGACGGGCGTCGTCGTTTAAAGCGACGTACGCGCATTTGCAACCCGCGAAACGACAGAGATAGTTCATTCGATATTTATCATAACTCAATCTTAAAGAGGTTTGGTGTCAGGCAGGCGGCCGGCTGTAAAACCTAAGCCTTGAGCAGTACAGTATACATACATACATACATCACGCCTATATCCCCGAAGGGGTAGGCAGAGGTGAACTAGCACCCACGATTCGCCAATTATGTTAGGTCCCATGTAATAGGTGGCGAGCCTATTGCCATTTATCGGGCACAAAAGTCGCAGTACATTGCTAGGTGGTATAAGAGGAACGCTGCTGCCCATTCCTTATCACTGATTTATCCTTAGTCGCCTTGTACGTCACCCACGGGAGAGATTTGGGGTGGTGACAATTGTATTCTACTCTGCCGTCCGCACACGGCCTTGCCGTCACCACACGGATTGGATCGGACGTATGAATTGGAATATTGTCATTCAGGTGTGATGGGTGATGTGATTCAAAAGGGAGTGGATGGTTTAGTGACCGCTGACTAAACTAGGCACTAGTGGAAGGGGAAATATATTGATAGACTGGGAAAAGAGCAGGAAGAAGAAGAAGAATACATATTTATCCCGGAAGGGGTAGGGAGAGGTGAATGAACACCCACGTTCCGTCAATTATGTTAGGTCCCTATTGCTAAAGTTGCATTACCCTTTACGCTTAGTGTCTTTACCCTTAGTCGCCTTGTACCACAAACGATTAGAGATTACCGTGTACACACCTTGCTTTAGTTTCAAAATCGAAACCAGTCATCCGTCACAACCCCACAAATCACGAAACGACTTTCACTATCAATAAAAACAGGATAAAATGTAGATTATTCTTAAAAAAAATTACGACATGACAGGAAGCGTTGTATACAGATGTATCGCACTTTAATATACTTGTCTCACTCATCGCTGCTATGCTGTGTGAAATGGGTAAAGCAAAGCTTTTAATTTAGTACAGGGTTTGTTCTATTTTGATTTTATTTAGAACATAACTAAATGTTAGAAAAAATTGTATACAAAGAATATTGTGGTAAGAAAAAGTCAGAAAAATTCTTCCCTCTTTTTTCTTCTTCTTTTCCCTGCCCTGTTCCCGGTCCATCTGGGGTCGGCTCAGTATGTCCTCTTCCATTCATATAGCTCCGACGTCATCCAGGTACCCACTAACTTTTGATTCATAACGTCCATCACACCGGAAAGGTGCTAGTGATGAATGAATGTATAAAAAAAAGACGGAAAGAACCTTGTCGAGAGACCGATGAACAGAGAGAGTGATTGTCATGACAACATGCCAATCCATACTGGTAAAGGCTTAGGTTTTACAGCCGGCCGCCTGCCTGACACCAACCCTCTTTGGGTAGGCTGTTGTTGGTGGTTTGCCCTCCACCATTCGGGTGCCCTAAGGTACTTATTGGTCTACACCGGTAAATCTCTTTGTCGACTTTGCGTTGAGTTGGGCTGGCACATTCTTCTTTATTTTTTCGCTCACAGACCAACACGGAAGACAATTTAACATGTTTAAGGAAGGATTATGCCCAGCCGTGGGAATATCTACGGCCCCGACCCGTACAGTCAATCCCGATCAATGATCACGATCCAGATTTATTGTGTACGAAGTTGACCGGGGCGCCCTGTACCCAAACCTGTACTCTATCAATATGGATCGTGATCATTCATATTAATCGTGATCGGAAAGGACCATATCGAAAAACCGATGAATGGAGAGAGTGATTGGGATGCCAATCCATACTGCTCAAGAGTTTTACAGCCGGCGGCCTGCCTGACACCTATTTTCTTTGGGTGCCTATGCTGTTGTTGGTGGCTTTCCCTCCATCATTCGGGTGCCCAAAGATGCTTATTGTCAATCCCGATCAATTATCACGATCCAGATTTATTCTGTACGAAGTTGACCGGGGCGCCCCGTACCCAAACCTGTACTCTATCAATCTGGATCGTGATCATTGATTTTGATCGCGGATCGCGATCGAGATACCTGGTGATGATCTTGATGCTTATATGGCGCAAAAAGTCCAGACCACGGATCAAAACACAAACGCACATGCCCACACAAAACTCAATCAACCGCAACACCATTGTGTTTGCCCGTCTCTTTCCAACACTCCCGTCGACCCGAGACGGGTAGACGCCTTTCACATTCAAATCGAGATATTATATTTAGATCGGGTTTTTTTCCAACCAGAAACATCTTGTTGACAATGTCAATGGAGGCGACAATTTTTTATGAGAACTCCGGCTTTGGACCGCGACGTCAATAAAAAGTCAAGACAGTAAATCTCTTTTCGATGCAAGCCCCATAAGTGATTTTACAGCACTTGAATAAAGTGGTACTTATGTTACCTAGATGTTGCTAAATTTAATTAATAGGATAAGCTATTCGATTTTTAATTTTAACATTATATAAATGTTAGAAAAATTAGTACAAAGATTTTGGTGGTTAGAAAAAGAATTTCGAAAAATTATGATCTTGAGGCGGGAATCGAACCTGCGTCCGCTGCTATCCAGGCAGGTGCCTGACCGCTCGGCTTGCTTTATAAACTATTCGATTTTTAATTTTAACATTATATAAATGTTAGAAAAATTAGTACAAAGATTCTAACCACCAAAATCTTGAAGAGAGAGTGATTGGGGTGACAACATGCCAATCCATACTGCTCAAGAGTTTTACAGCCGGCGGCCTGCCTGACACCTATTTTATTTGGGTACCTATGCTGTTGTTGCTGGCATTCCCTCCATCATTCGGGTGCCCAAAGATGCTTATTGGTACACTGATTATCACCGAAGCAATCTCCCGTAGTCGACTTTTAGGACACCCCAGAGGTGAATCGAGACTGGCACATTCTATGTTATTTTTTCGCTTCCAGGCCAGCTTTGAAGATTGTTACGAACTGTGTCCGTATATAGCAAGTTATTGCTGTATGAAGTTTTGCTGCGCTGTAATATAGAAATGTAAAACATCCCTATTCCAATTACCGATTCCTGAACCGCAGAACAATGGTAAGATCTCCACTTGTCGACACAGAACAATGGCTCGCGACAATTCCAAGTAAGACGGCTGCACAGAGCGCCCGCATCATCTAATTTTAATTGTTGCATATGACCTCTCTGCTCGGGGGCTTAGAATGCATAGAACTGTCCCGTCAGCTGCGGGGTCGCGGTTGCGGGGAAATGACGATCGCACCGATTTCTGTGGGCAGGCTTATAGATTCAGTAACTCAACTAATTGTTAATTATTGTAATTGTCTGGTATTTAACCATTAGTAGTAAGAATTGGTTGAGTTAACTGTGCATCAAAAAACCGGCGACGCAACCAATTGTTAAAAAAGTTACCTACTTTTTTAATTGGTTATTCTACTATTTTGAGATAACTAGTTCCACTAAACGAAAATTTTTGAGAAAATTAATATTTTATAAGTAAAAATATGCTGGATAACAGTAAAGGATTTACAAATTAAAGCACCTTACAATTTATATAGTTTATCAAAGACTGTCATACTTATTACCTTTTTTCTTTGTACACTAATTAAATAACTGGTGCACCTCAATAAGAACTCAACCACAACCATACACTTTCAAATCATAAACGGTTAAAACAGCAATTTGAAACTTAAAAAAAAAAAAATCTATCACTACAACATCATGTCAGACTCTAACCAAGCATAGGTCTATGCGAACTCATTTCGGAAACGCTACCATTGGGGCATATATTTTTTGTTTTCAAGAATATAATGATGACGATGAATTAATTAATGACACGGGCTAAAACAATGGCCCATGGGGGTTGTGAAGTAACCATATTGGCTGATTGGCTAATATGTAATAATTACGATAAAAGTTTTTATGACAGTGCGGGTGTCATAGCATTCCGGTAACAATAGGTCAATGACCGTTGCTGGTTCAGGCAACTTAGCTTACCGCTACCAAACTGCTCTTATGCAAAGGCCGGTCATTGGATGGGTGGCCAAATATGTAAATTATCTCGAGTTCATCCGTGTTACGGAAGGTAAGTTAGACGTTGGTCCCGATTGCAACTGCAGTCGTTAATACATTCTCTTTTCATTCATTCTTTCGATGTGATCAAACCATGCGAGCATCCCTTTCTCAATTCTTAACATGCGTCTTCTTTAAAACCACACCTTTCTCTTTTCACACTGTTGTAAAATCGATCGCGGAGCCCTACCCTAGCCGTGCTCCTCAACGCTCTCATTTTTACAGCATTTATTCTACTTTCATGCTTCTTCTTCCATACCCAACTTTCACTTCCATACATTAATGTCGAGACCATCAGACTATTATGAAAATCCATACGAGCCTTTCTGGGCACGCTCTGGATATAATTTGATAAGATATAATAATAATATCTAGGTATATTTCACGAAAAAAAAAAAAAATTATTGATAAAAATAATGAAATACAAAAGACACGTACTCTACTCAGTATCAATACCTAAAACGCACCCTCGAAATATTGTTCTTAAGTGCATATTTAAACAACAGGAACATAAGAAAACCGACAAGACAAAAAAAAACATAAAAACATATCAACCCATTGTACAAATGTACAATTTCGGTAATGCGATGGGTGCTGTCATAAATATCGACAGACAAACTTACTTTCTGCGGCTCCCTCAGCCCAATCTGACTCTTAACACAGTGGGTGAGAGGCGGAAATGCGTTGCCCGATAAACTTGCCCTAGTACAATATTCAACCCTTACGAAACCGCGATGTGCATTTCGATAATAGGTAGCAGAGTAGCGATAAGTAATAGAGGCAGACTAAGAATTATCCAAGTTTTATGAAAAGAGTTTGAGTATTTTTTTCATTAATGTAATTGTTAATGATATAAATAGAACTATTCGATAGCCGTTTTGGTAAGATCGCTAGCTAGCTATCGGTCAAGAGGTCCTGTGTTCGAATCATAGTGGGGGCAAATGTTTGTGATGAAGATAGACATATTTTCTCGAGTAATGGCAGTATAATAATATGGTTATGCTAGTTACTACTACATAATATTATTTTTAATATATATATATATATATATATATATATATATATATATATATATATATATATAATTATTCCGTATATTAAAAAAGATCCGTCATCTAGTATGAATTAATATTATTTTACTAAACTTACTTTGAGCTAGAGCTAGGAAATATGTATTTATTTTTTCATGGTTTATTTATAATAGGTAAATACAATTGGATATATACTAGTGGGCTTATTTTATTACACACACACACACACACATAAATCACGCCTATATTCCCGAAGGGGTAGGCAGAGGTGAAATAACACCCACGTCTCGCCGTAAATGTTAGTCTCTGTGTGGTTATAGTTCTCTGTGAATATCGCAAGCATAAAAGATTCAAGAAGCTCTCTGCTTCGGATTATCGAACTGCTCTTACTGTGATACAGACACCCCAGCACTGGGCGATTATAATAATTATGGGCGACTATTATAAATACGGGCGATTTTAAGTTTATAATCAATTGTTATACATCAACATGGTCTCAAGATTCTGATGTTATGAATCTGAATATACAGTTGACTGTATTTACCTAAGATTCATATGTTTATTACGACATTACGGCGTTTACGACATATAGGTAATACACACCCTGAACACTACCCATGCTTGCTACCTTAGTCATATTTTATAAAGACTTTGGTATATCACCAAAGTCTAAATTATAAAATTAATTTTAGAATTTCCCATACAATTTTCCTTACTGACCGAAGAATTTGTATGGGATATATTTCACTAACTTGTTTTATGAAACATTAGTCACACTTTCGTGACATTGACGTAAAAATAACATAAACGGATACAATACAAAAAAGCCCACCCTTACTTCTCAAAACCCTTCCAAAGCACCGGTCTTTTTAGAAATTAACTAATTTTGGTTAAAGGTAACTAAACCCTGATTCTCTGATGACAACTGGTTCGTGTCATTCAGATCCCCCATTGAAAGGTTTCGGACATGTCACCCCTTACACAGAAAGAATAACAATAAAAACACACGTGCGAGAGGCAGACAATCACCTATTACGGGGACTACTGTTTGAGAACGCTGCGTGGCTTAAGAGAAGGGCTGAAGCGGGCTACGTAGCGTAGCGTTCCCGGTTCCTGAAGTAGCGATCGCCCTACGAAAACTTTATGGTATGGGAATAAAAACATACATACATACATAAATCACGCCTATATCCCCGAAGGGGTAGGCAGAGGTGAACTAGCACCCACGTTTCGCCAGTTATGTTAGGTCCCATGTAATAGGTGGCGAGTCTATTGCCATTTATCGAGCAGAAAAGTCGCAGTAGCTAGATGGTATAAGAGGAACGCTGCTGCCCATTCCTCATCACTGATTTATCCTTAGTCGTCTTGTACGACACCCACGGGAGAGATTTGGGGGGAATAAGAAGCTTGTTCTTAATAAATATTTCTCACACTTACACCTATAATTAAGACTAAAGTAGTGGCATACGCACTTGTGTTACTAGAGGACGGATTTTTTTTTATTACATTATAATTAATTCTTCATGCCATGTTCCCTGTTGATCTGGGGTCGGCGCAGTATGTTTCCTCTTCCATTCATATCGGTCAGACGTCATCAAGCCATTCACTCTAGATATATTGAACTCTCACAAAATCATCATCTTCATCGCCAGCCCTTTAGGGTGTCCACTGCGCTGGGACAAAGGCTTTTCCTAGGATGGAAGAATATTGGGAAGAAGGATGGGCCCGTAACTCTAATCTGGTATAATCTGTATTTGAACATTACCGACTCTTGTAACTATCTTGTGTACTTTACATGAATTGGGCCTCGAAAATCTCATTCGGAATATTATACATACATACATAAATCACGCCTATATCCCCGAAGGGGTAGGCAGAGGTGAACTAGCACCCACGCTTAGCCAATTATGTCCCATGTAATAGGTGAGCGAGCCTATTGCTATTTATCGGGCACAAAAGTCGCAGTACTTTGCTAGGTGGTAGGTATAAGAGGAACGCTGCTGCCCATTCCTCATCACTGATTAATCCTTAGTCGCCTTGTGCGACACCCACGGGAGAGATTTGGGATGGTGACAATTGTATTCTACTCTGCCGTCACCGCACGGCTTCATTCGAAATATCAACATTTAAAATATATAAACGAAGCTTCTAATTCAAGACACCACAAAATATCAATACAACAACAATGCCCATTTTTGATGACGTTAAACTATTTTCAGCAGCCTAACTAAAAAATGCTTGCACCACACGCTACGCCTTACCGCTTTTTACGCCTTAACCGGACACCTTAAGATTCCTTTTGCTGTGCCAGCGCAGCACTCCTGGTGTTATTGTTTGTACAAATTTCGATCAAAGCAACGCCGCGGGCAGCAAGAATAGGTGTGCTATAAATAATTAATGATCTTAGAGAGCTTCATCGCTTCTATTTTATGCTAATTCCACGTTGCATTGAGCGTTTGGATGCGTGGGCGCATGCCTAAACGGCTACTCTTCTAATTGATGGGCTTTGATGTCATTATCATTGGGATTCACTTACTACATACAGGTAACTACTTACTACGTACAATTAATAAAGGTAATTGTCATACGGTATTAGGTAGAGTCTGGTAGTCATTATAAGCAACTAATGATCGCCAGCGGCTGCTCTCGCGTTAATGTAGGCTGTTATATAGCCTATAAGCCTTCCTCAATAGATGGACTATCGAATACAACAATAATTTTTCAATTTCAACCAGTAGTTTCTGAGATTAGCGCGTTTAACCAAACAAACAAAATCTTCAGCTTTATATTGATAATAATATTAGTATTGATAATAATATCCAGGAACCGAATAAGTGCCAAATATGTCGTAAAAAGAAAACTTAATTTAAGATTTTGAGTGATCATAGATAAAGCTGTTGCAGTTTCACAGGTTTGCCAAATAAAAAGGGGTGAAAAAAAATTAAGTACCTTTGCTACGCTTTAAAATCTTGCTCTTACTCGGGTCTGCCAGAATACCCTCAAAATATATTGTTTATGTATTGTGGCTTTTATGTTACTGTAAGAGTGCCGAAAACGGACACTTTCATGTATAAATAAAGTGATTTCA
This sequence comes from Cataclysta lemnata, assembly GCA_963931975.1. Classification (NCBI taxonomy): domain Eukaryota; kingdom Metazoa; phylum Arthropoda; class Insecta; order Lepidoptera; family Crambidae; genus Cataclysta; species Cataclysta lemnata. The sequence goes on from OZ008357.1 coordinate 11,392,044, forward strand.
CCATCATCATCATCATCACCAGCTTTTTAATGTCCCCACCACTCTGGCCCAGTGCGGGTTGGCTTAACGTGCCTTCCGAAGCACGGATGAATTCGAGATACAAAATTGTTGGTCACCCATCCAATGACCGGTTTTAGCGAACATTGCTTAGTTTACGCAATAGCAGGCCGAGCGCGCTATGCCACAGCGCTAGCTCCTCCTAAAGTAATTTGAAGGTGGTGGTGACGGCAGAGCAGAATATACAATTGCCGCCACCCCCATCTCTCTCGTGGATACAAGACTACTAACTCAGAGACGTCCTACTTAATGTCAAACATTTTGCATTTTAATTTAGACTAAGTATAGTAAGACTGAGAATAGAGACTATATTTGAATTGTCATTTTTTGACATTCAGTGCTCCTTATCGTTAATTGACGTCTCTGAGTGCGGCAGTAGGGTTAGATAGCAATGTGTAATGGGCAGCAGCGTTTCTCTTGTACCACCTAGCAATGTACCTACTGCGACTTTTGTGCCCGATAGATGGCAATAGGCTCACCACCTATTACAAGGGACCTAGCTTAATTGGCAAAATGGTGGTGTTTAATTCATCTCTGCCTGATATAAGCGTGATTTATGTATGTTTAAAAAAGACCTATAGGTGGTCGACGGTCTAAACACCCTTCAAGTCACTTAACCAGCCCATCACGTGCCTAACTTTTAAATATCTTGTTACAGCAAGTTTTCTCAATCGCGCCAATTTTTCTGGACTAACGAACACTATTGAGCGATCAAAGCATGCCGAAGTGTTTCCGAAATTCCCTTTTTTCATTAATGAACGCTATTGTTTTCTGTGAGACGATCGGATTTAAAATTAAATGTTACTTGGGTATTTTTTTTATAATATAAAAGTGCATAATTATGTGATTTAATTTGAACAATATTTTATATAAATGTTAGTTATATAGCGTGTGTGTTAACTCACCTCTGCCTACCCCTTCGGGGATACAGGCGTGATTTATGTATGTATGTATACCTACGTATGTAGAAAAAAAATCACAAAGAAAATAAATTCAGAAAAAAATGTTTTACCAAATTAATATTGTGATATCAACAGAGAAACCATACTACTCAGTGATAAATAACGAATACAATATAACGCCAGCAGCTTTTTTTTAACACCCAAACCTTTTTTAATTTCTGAGCAAAGCAAAGAGTATCAAAGACGGGTTGGGGAAAAGTGCAGAAAAAAAAAACCATAATATCAGACGCCCAATTAAATGCGCCGAGAAAAAAGATTAATAAATCATTGGGAAATTAATAATGAATAGAGGGAAGCGAGTGTTTCTAATCCGGCCGATTGGCCATTTGCATAAGGGAGCTTTTTGGCGCGAAAAGATTTTTCAACGTTCACTTTGGTAGTGATTCCGTGATGACGAAAGAATAGAGAGGAATTTCCGAAGAAAATTACAGAGACACTAGAGAGACAGGGCAAGCGCGCTAATTAAGTCAGTGCGCTTTCGACTTGCTCTACTTACACCACTTTTGTTTATTTATTTTATGATCATCAGAAATGCAGTTTTCAAATAAGGATAAAAACATGCATACATAAATCTCGCCTATTGATCCCCGAAGGGGCAAACAGAGGTGAATTAACACCAACGTTTCCCCAATTATGTTAGGTCCCATGTATAAATCGCAGTATCTTATTAGTTAGTTGGTAGAAGAGAAACCCTGATACCCGTTGCTCGACGCCGTCTTTACCCTTAGTCGGCTTATACATATATACAACACAGCTGTGGAAAAGATATTGATTGTAACAATTGTAGGTACTGCCGTCACCACACTGCATATAAAGAAAAAAATAATGTTTTTGATTTTAAATAAATGTTAGAAAAATCGTTACAAAGAATATTGTCCTTTACAACGTGAAATGTAAAAGGTTACACAAATTCCAGCAAGCTATCTATCGTCTTGGTTAGCCTAGCGGTATCTGCCTGAATTGCGGAGGACACGGGTTCAATTCCCACATCAAGGCTAGGTATAATTTTTCGAACTTTTTCTGATTAAAATTTTCTTTGTGATATAAAAATATATTTTAATACAATAATAAAAAAACATGTCGTATCCACGTTCATCCCACTTAACCCTTCAGGGGTTGAGTTCGGACATCTGTTCCTAATATCTGACTGTTTGCATTTTAACTATTGTTGCTGGCACCCCCAAGACGCTGGGTGCCACGATGCTTGTCAGAATTGTTTGTTTTCTCCTCGGCGATTGTCGGATTCAATAAAAAACTGGGCACTGTTTGGGAGTACATCGGGATGTACGTACAATACTCTCTACCCTCTGAGCTATTTTCAATCTTGCACGTTCGAGTTAAAGTGCAAAGCTTGATAAGCTTTTAGAACACCAACCAACAACCAAAAGTTTGATTATCTTATCACCACAAACAACTTACACTGTGAGAAGAAGTATCGGAGTGTAGACGGAATGAGTAGTGGATGATTCGGAGTACGTATGTCCAAAGGCGTTGGTCAAACTTACGATAAACTAGTCATTCATCGAAAAGACTGCATATCCACCTTACTGCCGCACTCAGAGACGTCAAATAACGTTAATGAGTACTTAACGTCAAAAAATGACAATTCAAAACAAGTCGCTGGTATGGTCTCTTTTTGAATGAAAATTTTTGACATTCAATACTCATTAAAGTTAATTGACGTCTCTGAGTGCGGCAGTTAGACTATTTGACTGGCTCGATAATGTAGAGAACTGGACAAATATTAAAGACGCTGCGACACTGATGATCTGGCTAAGGATAGTTTAGTTTAGTTTAGTTTAGCTGGGCTTTATCCGCACTTAGCCCCCTGATTGGGCCATTGTACGTGTCTCCCTATTATTGCTACTCCAACCATCCCAGACTATCCCAAAAACCCAGCAGTCTTTTCAGACTGCTGCAAGCTTCCGGGACCGATACTGGGGATTGGAGGAGCCTTGCCCGTTCATCTGCCACGCTCCTGCATTCTATAAGCACGTGCTGTGGCGTTTCTTCTGCCTCCATGCATCCTCTGCATAGAGGGCTGTCCGTCACCCCAATGGTAAATAGGTGCTTGTTTAGGGAGCAATGGCCAGTTATTATGCCTATCACCTTTCGGAGCTTGTCCCTGTTTAAGTTTATGAGGTTGCGAGCAAATCTTTTTGATGCCACCGGAACTGCATTCTTTGTTTGCTTACACCCGTCACTGTTTATCCATTCTCTAAAATGGGTTTCCTCAGTTTTGGTGCGCAGCCATGTTTTTATCTGGGCCTGAGGTATGGGTAGCAATGGTTCCGGTCCATATACTGTCCCTTTCGATCCCTTTTTGGCCAGTTCATCGGCTACGTCATTTCCCAATGAGTTGCTGTGTCCTTTGATCCATTGAAGAGTTACTCCGTTCGTACTCGCAATGGATTGGAGTGCATTGTGGCACTCCAGTATCAGGATAGATGTTATCGTGTTTCTTTGTAGGGCTTGTAGAACGGAAGCACTGTCTGAGATTATTTTGACGTTTAGGTCTCTGACATCTCTGGCTGCAACCGCCTGTGCCGCTTTGGTGATGCCAATGCATTCTGCTTGGAAGATTGAGTTTAGTTTGTCCAGTGTTGTTGATATTTTTATATTTAAGTCGTTCGAGAAGACACCAGCTCCAGTGCCATATGTGGTTTTAGAGCCGTCTGTGTATATCCTAACTTCATTGATGCCAGAGACATCTCCTGGTTCTGCGATGAGTTGGATATTGTACCTTCGATCGAAGACATGTTTACACGGTGTTCTGTCTATGGGTGCCTCTAGGAGTGGTATTTCCTTCAGGGTCCATTGCAGAATTTTTGTGTGTGTTGTTTCTATATTTTGTTTCCATAGCCCGTTAGCTCTAAGCCTTAAGGCTGCTGCCTTTGCCTCCTCCTGTATTACAAGATCTAGAGGTGTCAGGCTCAAGAGATACTCTAGTGCGGCTGATGGGGTGGTTCTCATGCATCCAGTGGTAGCTACGCTTGCTAAGCGTTGTAGACTCTGGAGTTTTGCTTTTACCGTGGTAAGTTGCGTTCTGGGCCACCATACAACCGATCCGTAGGTCATAGAAGGTCTGATAACTGATTTGTACAGCCAGAGAGATATTTTAGGGGTTAAACCCCATTTTTTACCAACTAGTCTTCTGCACTGACAAAATGCTATACAAGCCCTCTTTGTTTTTGCCTCGATATGACTCGCCCAATTCAATTTATTATCAAGAATGATGCCCAGATATTTCACTTGTGTTGATAGGGCGAGTTTGGTGTTAAATAGTTTTGGTAGATTGAGTTCTGGTAACTTCCTTTTGTTGGTGAAAAGGATAAGTTCTGTTTTCTTCGGATTTACTGACAGCTGATGCTCGTCACACCAATGTTCAACAATCTGAAGGGCGGAACGCATTACTCTGCATAGTATGTTCTCTGCTTTCCCATTTATCAGTATTGCTAGGTCATCTGCATAACCAATAGTAGTGTATCCTCTCTCATTTAGCGTCCTTATAAGGCTGTCCACTACTATGTTCCACAGAAGTGGTGATAGGACCCCTCCCTGGGGGCACCCTTTAACTACCTTTGCCCTTGTGGTAGTATTCACCACTACCTGGACCGCCCTTTTACTGACCAGTTCAGTTATCCATAACCTTACGGCTGGCTCTACTTTAAGTCTCTGAAGGGCGTGGTTTATGCTGTTGTGCATAGTTTTGTCAAAAGCTCCTTCTATATCTATAAAGGTAGCTAATGTTGAAGCTTTGTTTGTGATAGCCGATTCTATTTTATGTACCACCATGTGTAGTGCCGACTCTGTTGATCTGCCTTTCCTATAGGCATGTTGTTGAGGGTGTAGTGGTTTTTCTTTGAGTACTCCATCCCTTAGGTGGCGATCTACCAATCTTTCCAGCGTTTTCAGAAGGAACGAGGTAAGACTGATGGGCCTGAAGGATTTGGCGTGAGTGTAGTCCTCCTTACCTGGTTTCGGTAGAAAGACTACTTTCGCTTCCCTCCATCCTTTCGGTATATATTTAAAGGCTATGCAGGCCCTGTAGATTGGTAATAAAAATTTTGTGATCTGTTTAGACTGCCATTGTAGCAGTGCGGGGAATATCTCGTCTAGCCCTGCGGACTTGAACGGTTTGAAGCTTTTTAGGGCCCATTCTATTCCATCTGCAGTCACTATCTTGTTTGCGACATCCCAGTCTTGAGTTGTTGGTGTACTGCTGTTCTCATCAGTCCATTCCAGATCTGATGTGATTTTGCAATTTGGAAAATGTGTTTCCAGCAGTACTGCGCTAGTTTCGTTGTCCGTGTTTGTATAAGTACCGTCTCCTTTCTTGAGCGAGCCCAAAAGGTTGGGTTCATCTTTTGAAAGGATTTTCTTTATTCTTGCGGCTTGGTTTGTTGAGTTTATGCTACTACAGAAATTGCGCCATGCCTCCGTACTTCGGAATCTGATACGTTTCTTGTAGTGCTTTTGTGCTAATTTATATTTATCCCAGTCATCATCGTTCCTGGTATTTTTTGCTCTGTTAAAAAGTGTCCTGAGCTCCTTGCGCAACCGCTCTAGTTCTGGCCCCCACCAGCGACTTTTGTCTATGCGTTTAGGTACCAGGACAGGACATGCCGTTTCGTAGCTTTTTAAAAGAGTTTTAGTTAGGTGTTGTACGTGAGTTTCTATATTATCTCTATTAAGTATTTCGTTAGTAGGGACTGTGTTATCTAGTGTTTCGGTTAATATGTTTATGTACCTTGTTATATCTGTTTTACGGGGGTTTCGATATGGAACAGGGTCTGTTGGCTTATATTGTATTTGGAAACAGACGCGGCGGTGATCCGCGAACGATGGTTCGTTCGACACGTGCCATCCCTCTATAAGACTTGCCGCCGCGTGTGTTGCCAGAGTTATATCTATGATAGTTTGATACCTTGAGCTTACAAACGTAGGTTCCCTACCTCTGTTCATGATGTTCAGGTTTGTTTGGAATAAATATTCAGTTAGTAACTCACCCCTTTTGTTTGTTTCCTTACTTCCCCACAGAGAGTGATGAGCGTTGCAGTCTGCAGAGATGATCAGGGCCCAGTCATGTGCTTCGCAGTGTTGCACCAGCTTGGCTAGTTCTCTCGGGGGGAGTTCGCCATCGCTCGGCATGTACACTGAGGCTAGCACCAGGGCGGTTTGATTTTCTGTGAGGATTTTCACCGCAGTGACGTCTCTAGAACAGAATTGGTTAAGCAAGGTGCCTGCAATGTTTTTAGGCATAAAAATGCAGGTTCTTGGTTTATCAACAGTTGTGTCTAGCAGTAACTTACCACCGATGTTGTTTAGACCGCAGATTCTGTTGTTTCTGATCCAGGGTTCCTGGATTAGGGCGACGGTCTTGGTGTCGGCCTCCAGCACTCTGCGTAAAGTCGCCGCCGCTATCTGTTTGTGCTGAAGGTTGGTTTGTATGGTTTTGATGAAACTAGGGACTAAGAAGGATGCCATCTTCGTCGCTAGTTTCATCCCCAAACCGCAGTGTCGAGTTCGTCTCAGTCTCGCTCAAACCCTGTTGGGGAGCAGAGGTGGACGGCTCCGGAGTTGAGGTCTTCTCCGAAGGCTCACTCGCCACTGCAGGTTGTTGATTGGCCTTCGCCTTCTCCTCTTCTTCCGAAGAGAAGAAGCGTATGTACCCACTTCCTGACATGTGGGCTACACGGCGGTCTCTGTTGACGATGGCTTGTCTCTGGTCTTCAGGGATTCCCAGGATTAGGTGTACCACCTTTTCCTTGGAGCCTTCCTCCAGAGATTCATCCACCGTCATGTTGTAACACTGCCAAGAGTCCACTTTGTACCACGGGTTTTGGGCACAAATGACTCTTTGCAGTGTCTCCGCATCGGTGATGCGGGTGTGAAGGAGAAGCCCTGCCTTGAGCTTCTTTTTAAGTTCTGACTGCTTAATCACAGCCAGAGTGGTATTTGGTATTGGTGAGGCTATCTTTTTCACAGCCTTCTCCAGCCAGCTGAGTGCGTTCGCGTCCTCACACCACATCGCTAGCACTCCGTCTAACAAGAAGGGGCGCCCGCGGAAAGATGGAGCTTGCGCGCCGGGAGACGACGGAGACAGCACAGCCTCCAGGATACCATCATCGATGGCTTCCCTCAGCTGGTCTGCCTGCTCCTGCGAGAGGTCCCTCGGCGGGACTGGCTAAGGATAGACAACATATTATTGCAAATATGGTTGCCAACAACCGATAGGGCATGGCAGAGAAAGAAGTAGAAGTATGTTCCAGACATACAAAATGAACCCAAGACCCAACTGGTACGTATAAAATAGCATAATTTTTTATAATAATAATTTTAGTAGCTAAATTCAAAGTTGTTTTCGTAGATAAACTTGTTTTTAATGATGGAATTCCAATGGTTTTAAAATAATTAATGTGTTAAAAGAACGTCAGAAAAATCTTGATGCTGTCTTACACAATTCTACTAACTACTCTACCAACGAAACAAAGAAACAACTTTTTCTAACATTTATATCCCTAATATTCAAATTATAATTAGGTACATAACATATCATTGTTACCTAAAAAAATAAATGTTCTAAACAATCAAAGATAGAGTTACTTATTTGTTATGCCAACCCGATCTGAATTGATCGTAAAATAAGTAATAAAAACACACTTAATCGGACACTGATATAAGTGGAAGGTAGAACTTATAAATTATAGTAGCGAGTACGTTGTTAAAATCAACCCCTTTGGTAGTTTGTTACCTTGGAGTAATAGAAAATTAAATAAATATAAAAATAACAATGTAAGTACCTACTTACCTATAAATATACATTTTTTAAGAGTCTAAACAGCCAATATCACGTCAAATTACCATAACATGTAAATTTTCCAATCTACTTTGTGCTTTATATCAAATGAGTTAAGGTTGACCATTATAGACTCCACCTCAAAATACAAATACTTGCAAAATTTATTCTACTTCGCTAAATATATTTACACTGTCTCCACTCACCTGAAACAACCAGAGTAGCGATACGGATACGAACCTCCCACCCAGAACTCAACCCCAGCGAACTCTCTCGGAAAATGTATGGGAAATGTCGGAAAATCGACGCGCCACTCCATCTAGCGGCGGGGGGATGGAAACTCCGCAGTCTCCATCTAACTGAGACGAGCTTCGGTGAAACTTTGTGAGTGATCACGCTGGGACTTTGTTGATTGGAACAAAAACGTGTCTTAGATTAATAAAAAAAGTGTCTTCAGTTAGTATTTTAATTAGTACCTTTGTGTGGTTAAATTTTAGTGTTTAATTTTGTAGAAAATTGTAAAAAATTACCGTAACCAGTAAAACAGATTTTTGTGTTGGTTTTATCATTAAAAATTAATGGTCGCTGATATCGGGAAGCCATAGACACAAAGTTAGGTTTTATAATTTGAAAAAAAAAACTAGATCTATAGATACCAAAGTTTGCGCAAAGAAAAATTAGTGAGGTGCCCGTCCCGATAATTGGCACTACTCGAAAGACGGCACGAACGAACCCAGTAACCGAATTTCGGCGGGCGCGAAACAAAAACTGACCTACATCCGCGCCCTACCGAGTTCAGCCACCCCTTGCCGGCAGGAGGCGATCGCCCTAGCGTCTTGCCCTTTGAGTTCGGGCCCATGCACTTTCTATGATTTCAAGGTGACGGGGGAGATAGATAGCAAGTGCATTGTTTTAAGGAAACTTTTCTCAAAACTATAGTTCTGTATTGACAAAAATCTATCCGATCCCAATCCCAAAATTACTCTCCTATAGCTTTTATCGATTCATAATTTTCTTTTTTTATGTAAATCAGATTTTTTTTTTGTAAAACAGAAGCGACAGGTAAACGTAATCGGTTGCAGTCATAATCAGCATCACTTTGAGGTGAGCCAGCCCAAAGCTGCCCCGTCCAAGCGGCCGGTGCCAGCGCAAAAAGCGCATCTAATTATCGACTACAACAAAAGGACTTGTGCACTGATACCTAAGTACACATCTCGATTCATCGTCTCGACTCGATCCGGCAACCGATCCCATTGGCGCGGCCCACTGTCGCCGCGGGGGAGCGGGACGGAGATAGCAGTTTGGTAGGGGTTAGAGTGGGAAGGCGACGGTCATCTTAGCTACCGAGCCGCGGCCCACTGGGCGGGGCCGGGGAAAGGAGCGAGCCTCAGATGCGCGTGCCACGTAGTGGGGCTTGGGCTCCGAAGGATCGCACTGCAGTCGAGTCAGTGTCGCCGCCACGACGCGCTCGCGGCTCGGCGCTCCGGCGTACACCTTACGTAACGACAACCGATCGAATCGTTCGGCCGACAATCGATAGTGAACAGTGGACGGTCGATCGTCGTGACATAATTTAAAAAATAATAATTAAGAACACAGTTTTTGGAAAGACTAGTTTTGTGCAGTTGGTGTCTGTTTTTGTTGTTTTGTTTTCCCGCGGACTCGCATTGTTCGGGCGTAGCTGACTGTGTATGTTTGCGCTGTGTGTGCTCGGAAAAATTGGCTAAAGACTGTGCAGCTGTGCTTTAGCGGAGTCTGACTTGAGAGTGTAGTGCGGACCTTCCAAAGTTGACTGTGAACCGGAGAAAACTTCTCGGAACATAAACGTAAGTGTTTACCGATCGTTGTTTTGTGATCTCTGTGGTGTTTCGATGAAGTGTTTAACCAGGTGATAATATATACGTTAATTCAATCTAATTGAAAAAAATCTCGTGTCACAGTGTTTGGTAAAAAACTCCTCCGAAACGGTTTATTCCGATTTTTAATCAATTTTTTTGAGTAAAATTGTCAGGTCTGAAAGTAGGTCTTAGGCTATTTTTTACCCTTAGGTGGTAAGGGCAAAACAACGTTTGCAGTATCAGCTAGTTTTCTTCGAAATTTCCCGAAATCCCGGCCCTTTAATCAGAATCAGGACTTATAAGAATCCCATAAGAACTTTGAAAAAGTAGAGCGGTCTTGTTAGAATTTGTCTAAGTATAACACTCAGGTCGAATTTCAAGTGCGGCAAATTGATTTTCCAACATGTCCAATTAAAAAACAAAACAACAAATAAGTAGTATCATTAATAGGAAAAAATACGCGTTTTGTCGCGTGTGCTCTAAATAAATAATAACATTGCAGAATTCGCTTGTCCGCGATACTATAAGAGTCGCCTATTTATTGGTCTTGGGAAAATATTGAATTACAGAAGTCACTGGAATGCATTCTTAACTCGCATGATTTTAATTTAAAACAGAAATGTTAGAAAAATTAGTCCAACCATTATGGTGGTTAGAAAAAGTTCGAAAAATGTATCGGTTCTTGTTTAATGTAATATCCAGTTTGGCATACTGGTGTTTTTATTTTTTTTAATTCAAGAGCTTTTAAAACTATTGACAATTTTCTAACGTTTATCGAGGATCTCATTTATCGTAATATCTATTGTTTGGCAGACCGAAATTTTCAAAGAAAAACAGTGGCTTAAAAAATGTTCAGTCTTCTAACGTAGTAAATTATTATCGATAATTAAAAAAAGAAAAAAATCACACATTCCATCACGTGATTGAGTGCTCGATGAGGCGAGCTTAATTGGGAAGAAATGCACCACGATATTCGCCGTTCGGCTGTCGATGGAGAGCACTACGCTCGGTGATTGATCAGTGTCAATTAGCGGGCCGCTTACCCTAATTCCGTGGACTTAGCGGGAATCCGCAAAAATGTTTCCCACTCGATTTGTTTGAAAAAGAATGCGGACTGCTTTGTGCAGATTCCGAGGTCGATCTGGTGTTTGGTGTGGTTTCAATTGTTTTGGAAGTGCAATGTAAGTGAAATGTCACACAGAATTTTTTTTATGTCAGTGAGTAGGTAATATTACGGTGGGACGAACTGGTTGACTTGTTATGTTGTATAATTTGTATTTGGATAGGTTATCATAAAGAAAAGTGTGGTTTGAAAAAGTTTGAAAAAATATAGAGCACTTTTTCCTTTGTAATGTTTTTTCTAAAATGTTCAAATAGTAAATTCAAAATTAAAATCGTTCAGTTTAAAAAACACAACAGTTTCTTTTTGTATTCGTTTTAAAAAAATCAATCGTAGTTGCAAGAGTTCTATTGAAAACCAGCCGCGCTCCCAGTAATTCGACAGAATTTTAATTTATAGACTGGTTTATTTTTTTTAACGTCATTCACTCTGAGAAAGATGGCTGATTTTTTCATGACTCAGACTTTTCAGAATAATATTGCTTTAAAAAACATATAACAGATAGGTATAACATAACATTATTTTATGACACAAGTTATTATTTAGATTTTATTAGATAGGATTATGATAAATTGTCTTATATTATATTTAACCGAGATCTATAAGTAGGTACTTAATACGTAGGTAGGAATATTAACAATTTTTATGTAAGACCATTAAATTTTTGTAACCTACACGGGTAGGTACTTTTGGAAAAATCATTAGTTATTTTTTAAGCCTAGGTAGGTATACTTACTTAAAGTGTATATATTGAAAATAATATACTAAAATCGTATCTATATACCTAGTCAGTCAATTAGGCTAAAGGTTGTGGGCTTACGTAGACGTCAATCATTTAAAAATAAAAATGAAAACAAAATACATATTTATTTTGGTATTTTAACCATTAAAAATGTTATTTATTATTAGGTATTGTTGATCCTGATTTTTTTTGCGGTAGGTATTACAAAAATATGTCATAGATAGATACATAAATCCCACCCGTTTATCGCATAAGGGATAGGTAGAGGTGTATGAATGAACACCCACAAAAAATTATCTACCTGTAAATTATCCTTACAAAAAAACGATAAAAAATACCTACATTAGAAACATTAGGTACCTACTAAAATCTTTAAGTGTCTTCTTCTGTCCATGTACCTAGTGTAAACAGATATCTACAAACTATTAATTACAATAAAAGATTTCCACTATTGTATAAAAGTGGGATGCATAACGCGGATACCCTTGACTATAAAATTTTCATCATCCGAACTTCAATATGTACATGCTCCTTCGAGGGTGCAGTTAATGAGATTGACTGGAACAAGTATATCGGTGTCGCAAATGGTTTTATATACGAGTGTGCCCGTTTTAACCAATGTACCCGTTATAGGCCTTCCTCCCCCTAAATATTTATAAGCAAATAAATGTTTGCAACTCACTTATCTGACGCAGTAGGCGCGATTGTGTTAAAATGTCTCAGTGATCCAGAGAAGTGTATCCAGTGGCGGACAGATGGCGCCACCGGGGGTTGATGACCTCCCAAACTTTCTTAATGACAAACACGAACTTCTGGTACAATAATGCTCATTTTATGAAACAAAAACTTTCGGTGCAAACGCCCGTGCTTCTAAACACTGATCGGTGGTGTGATCGCGCATGTGGCGTCTTGTGTACCTTTTTTTTTGTATTTCGCGTCTCTGAATCCCTTATAAAACTGCTAAGTTAAGACTCCCTTTTCCTAGCTCTATCACATTTCGAGACATTGTTTTTAGTTACGACGTTAGTTCTTGTATAGATAGGTATCCTTTTTTTTCATTTATTATTTTCAAGTCGTCAGTCGCTTCTAAAACTGCTAAAACTCTTTTTCTTGCTCTATCTATCACATTTCGAGGCATTTTTTTAGTTACGAGGTTATATTCGTTCTTTTATAGGTAGTTAGGTAATGGTCAATGGTTTTCAATGGTCTACAATGGTCATAATTTCTAATAAGACAAAGCCAATGGGCTGTGGGTCCCCAAAAGGGAGGCAAGCAATGTTCAAATTAAAACACAGACCCATTTCTTGAGCAGAAAACCTTTATTATGCGGTAGTCGATTTTTAACATAGTTATACCTATGAAGACTTGCGATTGGGTTACCTACTAAATCTAAAATTTTGCCTTATTAATTAAATATGCAGAGTAAAATAGAAAAGACACAGCCGTGTGGTGACGGCAGAGTAGAATACAATTATCACCACCCCAAATCTCTCCCGTGGGTGTCGCACAAGGCGACTAAGGTTAAATCAGTGATGAGGAATGGGCAGCAGCGTTCCTCTTGTATCATCTAGCTATTACCTACTGCGACTTTTTTGCCCAATAAATGGCAATAGGCTCGCCACCTATTACATGGGACCTAACATAACTGGCGAAACGTGGGTGCTAGTTCACCTCTGCCTACCCCTTCGGGAATATAGGCGTGATTTATGTATGTATGTAAATAGAAAAGATACAACTGTTGTTTTTGTTATTTATCTATTTTTACACGTCACTTACACTTTACTTATAAAAATACATAAGTTATGCGGAAGTGGCTCTTTTTTATTAACACTTAATAAATATCTTTAACTAAATACGTATTAGCTCCTAATTAACCTAATTCGTTTTCTATGAGGAATATAATCTTATATTTAAATGAAAAAGGTAGATAATATTATAAAAATATGTAAATGTATCTATTTATATGTTTATTAAATTATACTGTAAGATTGATTAAAAATATTTAAGTGTTTGTTATTTTTTATAGAGGTGTAAAAAAATTTTGGTAGGTAAGACTAATTAGCGATATTCAATACAGATGTTATAAATGTAATGGTATATTTTCTAAATAGAAAAGAATAAATATTTAATTATTACAAGACAGAGTTAATGACATGTTAAAGGAATGAACGTGTGAATGCAAACAAACTAATATGCACACATAGATACTTCAAACACTCATCCAGTAAGACTATAATAAATTGTTTATATTATTATTATTACGGGTGTCATTCATAGGCAGTTTCACCCTAGTTCTATCAATTAGTGTCGTTAGAAAATATCTGCTTTTAATATTAGTTACATTCAACACTTCTAATTATAAGTGCTAAGAATCTAATTATAGTTAGCATTAGAGCATTCTACGTATGCCTGAGAAAACGTTTTTATAGAGTTTAAAACATTTATCTGGATTTTGTTAAAGTTTTGAGTTTAAAGAATTGAGTTTGAATTAAGCAATGATTGTAACAAAACATAATATTTATTACCTAGATATAATGTTGACTTTGATAATAATGTTATGCCGTAGGGTCCACAGTGACCCAACAATTATCGTAAATATTAGGGTGTGGATTTGGGGTTTAATTAAAAATAAAAATGATGTAAAATTTTGAAAAATAATAGTGATGGAAATTATCGTCTCTAGCTAGAGTTCCTTGTTGAAGATTAGATAGGTACCTATGGACTAGGTATCTATAGCTAAAGTTGCGTTTCTTCAAAAATCACTTCGAAAATTTTACTACCTATTGCATTTTTTACTAACTGCTTTGTTTTATGAAATAAATATAAAGTAATGAGGCAAACAAACATTTTTCTTCATTTACTGATTTGTGTTAGCTACAGATTTTATACTGCCTTAAATAAAATATTCAGATGTCATTTTAAGTAAATAATTGCCGTCATAACTGGCACTGATTTATAATAATTACCTATTTCATGTAAGTTTTACATTAATGTGCTTATTGATATCTTTCATTGAGTACTATACAATATTTATAAGATAATAAGTAATACCTACAATGTATTTTAATTTGTTACCAAATTATTATTGTGACTGATTAAGGGAGATAATTAACTCAAATTAACCTTTAGTTAAGATAAGAGTGTTTTTATGGTTCTTAATATTTGTATGTAGGTGTTAATTATAATTTTTTTATATTTATTTGTCATCAAGTACCTAACACAAGTGCTCATGCTACATACCTAATTTATGCTAGATGTTAGTGTTAGAAAAATATAGTGTGTGTTGAGGCTGTTTATTGTAGGTATGTGTGGTGACGGCAGAGCAGAATTGTCACAACCCCATCACAAAGAGAGCAGCGTTTTAGGGACACCACTTAACTAAAATGCAATGAACGTGCCTGTAAGGCACTATTACACGGGAGCTAACATAATTAACTTAGTCTAAAATCAAACACACCAGCTTTGTTAATTTAAAATGTAGTAATTTCAATAACTATGTTAGTACAAATTAGTTAGGCAAAGTAGTATTCTATTCTTTAATTTTATTTATTAATTTAGCAACCTCGAGATAAGTGACCAAATTTACAAATATATAAGTAGATGCAATAAAAAACACCAAATAATTAATTACAAAAAAATGTTACCCATTTTGCTAAACAGGATATATTTTCTCTATAACACGCAATATGTGATATAGGTACAATACACCCCGGCCTGTATATAAGCGGGGAAAAGGCGTGTATGTATGTATATTTAACGTAGTCAGCAAAATTGTACACATTGGATCTTATGGGAGCCTTAATTTCATACATTTATCGCAAAGCAACAATTTATTACTTTAAACGTCATAAAATCGTCATCATGCAAGAAGATTAAAACCAAAATCGATTAACTACGAAGCACACTGCTATCTGATAGCCATAACAGAGTATACTGATGACTTCCGCAGTCAATCTAAGATATTAACGATCGTCCAATGGACCGACACAACTATAACAGATATGGTATTCATTACAATGCACAAATTATGTCTTCTCTACAGTTAGTGTGTCAGGACTTTGATTAAATAAAACTAATTGCATAGGAGCAAGAATCTGTTAAATTCCTAATTCTTATAGACTTGGATGGTTAAAAATATATATCATTGGTACTATGTCCCTTATTTAGATTCTTGCAAAGGGTTGTGGGCCCATACCAGAGTGCTATAACACGGATAATTCAATTACCAGTGCCCAAAGTGTGAAGTTTAGTTATCAAAGTACTCCTAAATATGTGCCTAAATTGAGTGGCATAACCAATTGCATTGAGGTGCAGATGATTCTCTCAGATAAAGACCTATGATATAAGAAGATATCTGAAAAATTACCTCAAGACGAGTTACACCAATAAGGCAAGGTTTCAACATTTGTCTAAATGTCACTTACTGCCGCACTCAGAGACGTCAAATATCTATAATGAGTATTTAATGTCAAACATTTTCATTCAAATCTAGACCATAGACCCGGCAAGAATAGCGAATAGTTTTGAATTGACATTTTTTGACGTTAAGTACTCATTAAGGTTATTCGACGTCTCTGAGTGCGGCAGTTAGTTCATTAGGTAATAACCTTCAAGTCTATAGAAATATAATATTAAAATATAATATAATACTAAAATAATTATTATTATATCGCTGGTATTCTGTAAATTATTGTATTTTACATATCAATCTTAAGTTTCATCAAGTGTCTCCTGCGAAATTCTTTTAAAGTACCATTTTTAAAAGTGACCCTTCCAAAGATGGGTCTCTTTAACACTGAACCATTTGGTCAAATGGATTTGGTCTTCTTATGAGGGACATAAAACGGTATTTACACACAGGTATTTCATCCGATGTGCAATACTATCGCCATAAATATTTCTGGGTAGGCACTCAGAGCTATTAGTAGGAATGGTCGTTGCAATCCCGTCGAGATAAAGCCTGTCCCACGCTCCTCAGGTGCAGCCCCATTGATTAGCTGTGACGTCACTATCGGGTGTATACGGAGTGATGAAAAAAACGGCAAAAAAATACAAAAAAAAAATTATCACTCATATGAAAACATCTTCGTATCACAACCATTTGTAGTCTAATACGTATTCACAAACAATACTTGTTTCAGTAAAGAAGCAACACTGTGCGAAGACATTTCTCAATGCGTTTTGTCACTCAAGTTTCTTTATTGTTTATGAATAGGTTTTTGGGACCCTGTGCGTTAACGCACCTCTTAGTAATGTTTATGATTACGGGTGTTATACACTTTTGATTTTATTATTTATGGATCACAAATGAAATATAAACAAAAATCGTAGATTACTTACATACTTCATTTGGACCATTTTCGATAGGTTAAACTAAAGTTAAAAATTAAAAGGAAGAATCGAGGAATATTAATTAACTCCTTCTTCACCCTGCTCTGTTTCCAGGCTACCAGGAATATTAACTAACAAATAGTGAAAGAAACCGTGAAGTTATAAATAAAAAGCAAAACAAAAAACACTTTAAAATTTACAATTGAACATTATAATTCGATCAATTTTCAATTGAACATTATCTTTCGATAAACGATCAGATAATCGAAAATGAATCTAGTTTCATCGTTATGGCAATACAGAGTAAGATGATACGGTGAACTATAGTAGAGTTAATTGGAACCTCTCGACATCATCAGTCATCAGTCACCACTAAAAAGCCAAAATGGCAAACTGCATTCAAATTCAAACATGCTGTATAAGAATAGTTCAATAATATTTGCGTCGATGCCACCTCTCAGTAACGTGAGACATGGATCAATGGTTATTGTATGATCGTAGCTCCATACGGATGTGTTAATGTATGGGAACATATTTTATGGTGTGCAGCGGTATTCGTATTATATAAACAATTGACTATCGTTGTTGTAATTATGTAAGGAGATACGGTACTTGATGTTTATTTTTGTACCCATCAACCGAATTTGAATAACATAATTTCACTTTCGACTTATTCGACTAACTTGTGAGGGTATACCTCTATTTACCTCTTAGGGGATAGACACCTACATCACGTTTTAAATCTTTGCTTTTCATAAATGTGAATATTAAAATGAAATCTTCATCTTAATCAGTGATGAGGAATGGGCAGCAGCGTTCCTCTTATACCACCTAGCAATGTATTGCGACTTTTGTGCCCGATAAATGGCAATAGGCTCGCCACATATTCCATGGGACCTAACATAATTGGCGAATCGTGGGTGCTAGTTCACCTCTGCCTACCCCTTCGGGGATATAGGCGTGATTTATGTATGTATGTATGTAGTTACATATTTCTATAATTGCAAATTTTACGGTTAAAAGGAAACTCTTCAATTGTGATTTAAATTTTTTTTTTATCTGGATAAAAATTTTCACAAAATATAGTCATCATCTCATTACATTAGGCATAAAATGGTACCGACAATTACATAACTTCAAAGAAAAACGAATCAAATCTTGGTATTGAAGTACTTATTACATATAGTAAAAACAACAACTATCCATTACTGTATTACTTGCAAAAAATTCGCAAGCACTGTCACAGCGGATATAACTATAACCCTCTCTTTCTAACACTATGAATAGAACAGAGAGCTCAAACACGTGACTTCGCCATTGAGCTAAAAACAATACGCTATTAATTGATACGCACAGTATAATTATTTACCTAGTGTAGGTATACCCTTACTGTTGCGTGGTACAAGTTATAAGAGGATGTGTTGATATTTATTTTTATATAAAAAAAAATCAACTATTTTTTTTATTTAGCCTTACTATACCATACCTACAAAGTATTTATTTTTAAACAGTAGACGCAGCTGAAATATTTATTTTTGCTATTAATGTTGTAGGGTACTGAAAACATCACATTATGTGTAAAGATAAAGATGGTATAAAGTACCTATAGGGAGACTATAGAGTCCAATAAAAAAGTGTGTTTATTTATTTCTTAATATACAAAAACTTTAGTATTTTCTATAATTAACATATATTATCACCTCTATGTATTAGTCATCAACACTCACAAACTAAAACATTAAACTGATTTCAATTTGCAACAGTGAAAGTTGAATTCATCGTCATCACCTTTATTAGACCCATTTTTTATTCGGATATATTTCTAATTCACCGCCAAGTCCTTCAACTTGTGCCACACATTCTGTGCCTACCACACGACATTGAAAACTACACCATACGCCACACACTTAGAGTCAGATTTCGCTCACCAAGCGGCGTGAGAAAAAAATGTATGACATCTCAATTGAGTCGATAAGAAATGACCGAACAGCATAACACGAAACGATATTTTTGTTTATACTTCAAATTTATTCCGAGAACTGTTGTCATTCAGTTATTGACCGCGTAAGCTAAAGGAATGCTAGAATATGAGCTTATAGATAGATACCTTTTGTTATTTGAATTGGTATTTATGTATTAGTCAGATCATCATCATCACCAGCCCTTTAATGTCCCCACCACAGGG
Source organism: Cataclysta lemnata (assembly GCA_963931975.1). NCBI lineage: Eukaryota > Metazoa > Arthropoda > Insecta > Lepidoptera > Crambidae > Cataclysta > Cataclysta lemnata. The sequence continues at coordinate 11,411,078 of OZ008357.1, forward strand.
CTTCTCTATGAACCTTCTTCTCCCTGCCCTGTTCCCAGACTATCTGGGGTCGGCGCAGTATGTTTCCTCTTCCATTCATATCGGTCCGACGTCATCAAGCCATCCACTCCCTTTTAATTAACATCATCCATCACACCGTAAAGGTGAAGGCCTTCTCTATGGATGGAAGAATATATAATAGGGAAAATAGATCATAACACCCACTACGTGGCTGCTAGTTGAGAAGTGGAAAGGTCTATTTTGAAAGCCCGATGAATGTAGAGTTGGATGAGAACATTCCAATCCATACTGCTCAAGGTTTTGGCTTAGGTTTAAAAGCCGAGTGCAGCCTGCCACCAACCCACTTTGGGTAAACTGTTATTGGTAGTTTGCCTTCCATCTTCGTATGTAATGTACTTATTGGTAGACGACGTGCATTCTGCCTTGCTGGACTCTATGACATCGCTGGAATAAGTATTGTCTGGTACATCCTACTTTTTTTTTCACGCTCCTGTCCTATGCTCTAGCATGGGAGCGTAAGAAACTATAAGAAAAAAATCATTTAAAAAAATATTTGATATAATGCAATTATAAGCATGAAAGTAAAGTCAACAAAGTTGATTATTTTACCATAGGCTAAGTGAGAGACATCAAGAAATTCGCGGTCATTTTATTATTCCCCACTTATGTGCTTGAGTCTGCCGATCATACAATCAATTCATCATTTACAATTGATACGAACGTTATGCATGACTTGACTTTTGGCGAGAACATATTTAGATGACATCATCATAGCTTCAGAGGCAGACTTGAAAGAAGTCAATAATAATGACAATTAACTGTAAGCCATCATCAATTCTCAGTACGATCATAACGCTCCATATCATAAACAATAAAAAATAACAATATCCATTGATCACAGGCGGGAAACACATGTGTCGGCAGACAGGGACGCGGTCATACGTGCGAGGAGGGCGGCGCTATTTCTTTTTTTCGAACGGAGGCAAAGATTTTGCCACATGTTCCGATGTTTGATGATCGTTAAATCGGACCGGTTAGAATAAACTCTTTGTGATACCGAGCAATCAATAAAGTTGGAAAACAGAAGGTGGTGGGAAGCCGAAACATAAATAACATTAAAATTTTTGTTTCTCATTTGCAGCAACAATTTATATTACATACATAAATATATCACGCCTATTTATCGCGGACGGGGTAGGCAGAGGTGAAAACACCCGCGTTTCGCCAATTAGGATAGGTCCCATGTTATAGGGGGCACTTAAATCGCCGTATATTGCTAGGTTGAATAAAAATAATGCTGCTGCCCATCACTCATCACTGTCTTTACGGGTGGGGACAATTGTATTCTGTTCTACCTTCACCACACGGCACATAACATCTCTCCTCCTCTTATACCACGTACTATACCCTTATACCACCTAGCAATATACTACGATTTACGTCCCCGAAAGGTGTCAATAGGCTGGCCACCTATTACATGAGAGTTAACATAATTGGCGAAACTGGGGTATTGGTACACCTTTACCTACCTTTATATATGATGTATGTAACTGCATGAGCTTCAGGATTTGACACATCACTTAAATAAACTGTCCGCTAATCACGTTCTAAAACACAGCACTCACTGGGACTATTTTATTCGCGTTTCAGACTGACAGCGGATTGTTAACCGACCGATTATGAGCCTTTCGTCATCGGCACCAAAGTCCAATCAACAATAACGCCAAAATTGCAACAATAATTATAGGTACGATCTAGAACAGGTGACGTGCAGTGATGATTTACGGACCAGACCACAGTCCACGCGGTCGAGCAGAAGTGCAAATCCTCAATCTACCTATACCTACCCCATTCACTTGGACTTGAGAATAAATGTAAACAATCTTGATGTGTCTTTTTTTTATATAAAATACAAAAACAAAAATGTGTAACAAATATTTCAAAGCAGCTAACAGTTTTATTTGTCTATAATTGATTGTGTATTTTAGAATACACGTTTCTTGATTTAAGATCATTTCGTAGTTAAAGAGACTTAACAAGATTGTTTACATTTTGTCTCAAGCCCGAGTGAATGGGCTATAAGACTAAATATGGGAAACTTTCGCCACTGTTCAAATTACAACCCTATTCATTTGAAATTCAATTCCTTCTTCTTATTAATTCAGCATTCATTCATATAATGATTTAGCCAAGTAGACTCTATATCGAGCCCAATCTCCCTATATTCTTCCATCCATAGGAAAGGCCCCTGCCCCAGCAGTGGGGACATTAAAGTGCTGGTGATGATGATGATGATGAAGTAGACTTTTGGTGTAAGACACGAAAATCTAACCTTTAAAACGTCAAAAACTGACATCTGCAATTATGTGACAATTTGTTTATCAAATAGAAATACAGCTAGATATTATAATTGTCGCTTTATAGTTCAAAGCGGTTTCAATGGAATGCAGGCGCAGTAATAATTTAATTATAGCATAACTCAACAGGTGACAATAAGCAAATAATTGAATTAGCAACTTTTCAATGATATTGCTTCTTATATACAAAAGAGATATAAGTCAAAATTGCACTCCTGCAAAAGTAAGGCTCACTGTTATAAATTTAGAACACACAGTTTTTCTAAATTTTTGATGAGTGATATCAATTATATGAATCAAGAATCATATTTATGACATTAAACTTGGCAATTAGATAGATATCTAAGAATGTTAAAATTTTATTATTACAAAGATTGGAAGAATCTTTGTACTAATTTTACTAACATTAATAAATCTAATGTTGAAATTAAAAATCAAATAAAAAAAACTTTTAAGACTCGCGTATAATTTGGGGTGTGACCACGGCCACTGTGAAGTGATCGAAACGTCGGGTTAAATAATTAATATGCCAAACACCAAATTATACGCGAGTCTCTTATCCGTAAAAGTTTTTTTTATTTCAAATGTGTAGTGCTCGTGCAAATATAAGAAAACATTTTATAAAAATCAAATAGTTAATTTTACTATTATAAATTCTCATTATAATAAAGCACACATATTCATTTCCCATAAAAGTGATACTGAATGTACCAAGTAAATATATTTCTATGTTATGCAGCATGGTGACGGCAGATCTTAATAAAACTGTCACCACCCCTATCATTGTACAAAAATGGGACTAAGAGTATAGGCAGCGATGAGATGAGTAATGGGCAGCAGCAATCTGTTTATCACCTGGCAATATACTGAGATTTACATTATGCCCGTTAGATGGCAATAGGCTCTCCCCATATTACATGGGACCAAACATCATTCACCTCTGCCTATATGTTCGGGGATAAATAGGCATGTTTTATGTATGTACATATGTAAAATTTATTCAAAATCACTTCCTGAATCGTCTCCTCGGCTACTCATCGCCGCTACACTGTGTCATGGTGTGTATTTCTGACGCGTGATGCACCGCTCGTAATTTATCGATCACATTTCATATAGATCGTGACTGAAGCATTAATGAGCCTATTTTGAGACAGATCGCATATTTTGGAAGTTCTTCAATTCAACAGCTGAAGCCGTTTCTATGTCGGCGACATTTCGTTACAATGTTACATATCTAGATCTGAAATGTCATTCATCCTGGCCTGGGAGCAAATATACTTAATTCTTTTACAATATTTGTTGTTACATTGCTGCTTCGTTAAAGTTGTTGCTACAAACATATTTTAGTACCACGAATGGATATTTAAAGGAACATACTTCTAATAAAAAAAAACATCTATACGAGCAAATTTTCAACATTGAAATCATTCAGCCAAATCTGTCCCGCGACAACAAAAAGGAAACACAGATAAAAATATAGAGGAAGCTGGAAGTAGTACGAGAGTAAAAATAAATCATAAACTATGGGCTCCCATACGGAGTCCTGCGGGACACTAGTGCTGTCGATAACTCATCCCGATCGACGCCTCCCGAAATACGCGGTCCCACGCGGGCTTGGAGGAGAGGGTGACCACACTATCGCCTAGTTCAAGATTTTGGAATTTATTTGAAAAAAGTAGCGTCTTAATTTTCGAAATAGGTTGGATGAATGTGTCTAGGATGTAGTAATTGTGGTCTCTGTGAAATGTATGTGAATATGACTGTGATTTAGTCACCAAATTACTGGTAACTGATAATATAGAAATCAATTCTGGATTCAACTTACAATTTTTAGTATTTATATGAATTTATAATAATTTATAAGAAAAATGGTTTTAGAGATTGCACAAAAACGAACATTGAACCTCGTTGGAACGTTAACTGCAATATATCAATTTACTTTCAAGTTATAAGTTGTTTATTTGAAAGACAATTTAGTGAACACACTATTACGAAAGACATATTTTAAATGTACCATGTAAAACATGTTCTTCACAAGATTAATGGTTACATATAAAACAGTCCATTACCATTTAGAGTCCCAACACTTTAAACGGACAATTATGCAAACAAGACACAAAAACTATGCTTTAGCCTGGAAGACAACGATGCAAATGTAACATGTGTAACTTTCCCTTTGGCGGCTAAAAAGCAAACTGTATTGAGGATTGGCTTTTTGTAATTGCGCGAAAGATCCAGAAAAAAAATGCGTAGACATAAAGTTATTCACCATATTTCAATTCTAATGTTGCTCAAGTAATATCAAATTGTAAAAAGCCTACAGATCCTACGAGTTTCTTGCTTTTATCTTTTCAATATGATTCCGTACGTCAATGATAAAACAAAAAAGAAATCGCAAGTTCGCGGTCGAGTCAAGGGCTCAAGATTCATAATAATAAACAAGCTTGTGTACATGACGGGTACAATGTAGCGCAGCAACCGTATCCCCAAGCAATAAGACACTGTTTCGTATGTGCCCGTACTATTTATAGCTGTACCAGGTGATAGCGGGCGAGCGATCGCATATTTTTAAGCCAATGATTGATCTCGATGTGTCTGTTGTAATTGTGGACAAAGACAGGTGGTACTTTTTATTGCAATTACCTACATGAACTAGTTCGCTTCGGTCCGCTTGAAGGGATATTTTAGCACGTAAATTGCGATGTTTTAGCGGTCGGCCCCTTTTAAATATTGGAAGTCGTTAATTAGAAAAAAGACTCCCCGCTTGGTGGCGTAGAAATTTTGATTGTGTTTTATTTATGAATGTTCAACACGATATCAAAGAAAATTAATTAATATTCCATTTGACGACTTGTTAGACGAAGAAGGGACAGCACATCGCTTGACCAACGCCAACATAGGTAAAGGTAGCCTGAGATTGGTATAACTTGAATTTTAACTAAAAACTAAATAGGTAGGTACAGAAACACTGACTGATTTGTTTGAAATTGCCATCACCAAAATGGATTATTATTTTTGATTTTTATTTGAACATTATAAATGTTAGAAAAATTATTACAAATGAAAAAAAAATAGATTTTTTTTAAATGAAGGCGAAAAAGTCTAGTTGGCCAAGTGATAAATAGGCTTCTGCCCTGAATGCGAAGGACGCGGGTTTGATTCCCACACCAAGACTTTGTCAAACTTTTCTAACCTATTTTTCTTTGTAATCATTCGTTTTACAGACCACAAAATCATGGTGTCACCAGCTGGTAATAGAGTAAAAAACGCCCAAACGTCATATTCGTTTGGTGGCGTCTTTTTTCAGCTCCCCTCCGCCATAGACGAGGTGTATCGAATAAAGTGGGACGGGTTGTGCATGCCCGACGTCATTGTTGATATTATTGAATTAAAATAAGGGTAGTGGATTTGTTTTTTGAGCTTAAAAGAATATTTACTAACATTGGAAGGTAATGTCACAAAAGCATTTGTACAAGGCACTTGGGTAATGGAATCATCTATCGGTAGATGGATGCCCATGATGCTGTAAAGGCCTTTCGGTTAAAAGCTTAGGTCACTCAAAGAAAACTTGTATTCGCGTATTTATTGCTTATTAATAGAACCAGATAACCCAAGGGCTGTGATACTTAGACGAACGCTAATTGTTTTTGTTAAATGCTTTCGAGCTTCTTTTATGGGGTTAAGACAGGATTACCTAGTTTGGGCGCTTTGTATGTTTGCATAATTTGTATTCTTTAAGAAGCAAATGTTTTTATTTTATTTTTTTATAATAATAATATGATAATGCTTATGGATTTGCCGCGTGGTGACAGCAGAGTAGAATACAATTGTCACCACCCCAAATCTCTCCCGTGGGTGTCGTACAAGACGACTAAGGATAAATCTGGGGGCCTACCGCCTAACTCGATTGCTAAAGCAAAAGCTATAGTTTATGACGTCATGCTGTAATTTCGCACCAAAAGTACCTAAATTATCAGCGATAGCTTTGAAAGAATGATCACCGAATGATGTCGTATGAATTTGGAAGAAAATCCGTACCGCCTAAACATTCAAGATGGTTGCTAGCTAAATTGATAGGGCAGCAGCGTTACTCTTATACAACTAGGCTAGCAATGTACTGCGACTTTTGTTCCCGATAAATGGCAATAGGCTCGCCACCTATTACATGGGACTTGACATATTTGGCGAAACGTGGGTGCTAGTTCACCTCTGCCTACCCCTTCGGGGATATAGGCGTGATGTATGTGTGTGTTTATGTATGTGTGCTTATGAATTTACCTAGACTTTACAAATAAATCAACGTCCATTTGTTTTCAATTAAAAACTGAAAATGCGCCATTAAAAGCAGCCATTCGTAAAAACGGTATCGTTCTAATAATGTCCCCGCATAGCTAGACAGTCATAACTCCGTCATTACCGATGTTTTATGTGTTACTACCGATAGTATATCGTTTGACAATTATCCCATGGGATGCTGTTATGGGGATCATATAAATAAACTTTTTTTTTCTTTTATGTGCCATACTTGACTACAGATATTTCTTAAAACAACTTTGGTACCCGCTTGAGATTTGATATTTCTTTCGGAGTTTCCTGCAACAGTAATATCCAAAATAAAATAAAAAATATTTTGTACTTTCTACTTTTATATCTCTGATACACAAAACCGGTAATAATAAAGTCATATTAATACTGTGCAAAAGTTTGTTTTTAATACGTTTCGTTATTTTTCTGATTGTGCATTTATTAAATATTGTTTTACAAACAAAATTGAATTTTATCTGGATCCTAAAAAATTTCTTATTATTAATTTAAAATTTAAAAAAACTTTAGGACAAAAAAGTTAGTAAAGAATAGAACATTCGAAATTCTTGACGTGCCTTTTATTCTACGAGAAATGGATGTTATTTTTTTAGACAACAACTTTCTTAATTTAACTGATATATTGACTTTTATGAGATTGCCACAGATCATAGAGTTTAAATTAAGGTGTTCCAAATGACCGTTTTTTCGTTTTCAAATAAAGAATCAGCACAATATCGAACCTCCGCGGAGGTCGAATAAAGCTGTCAAACACAAAAACCCAACAGGCGACACAACACCTGCTCAAACAACAAACGCTCGATTCACACGCGACTCGATTCAATTGTATCGATGAGCGTAATCGAGTCGAGCATCCTTCGTGATAGGCGCGCGTTAAGCACCATTTTTTTTATCGATACGACGAATTGAAATTGTCAATTCGGTCGACCCGATGCCTTTTTTACCGTTTCAATTTTCGAATGCGATAGTGGAAATGTCAACGTATTTAATTTGAGCCAATGATTAACGATCACGTGGACGGTTACACGACTTTTTTGAGCGTTCTTTTTTCGAATTCGTACGAACTTTAGTGCTCACCGGAAGCCTATAAATTTAAGTAAGCTGATTCTAGCAGTAATTTAGAGCATCACTGAATGATTTCGTCATTACCTGTAATGTCCGTACGGTTAAAGGCACTTCAGTCTACCCAAAGATGTCAAATTTCTTCAATCGATTGTCAACCGTAACTTGTTTGTAGTAAAGCACAAAGTTATATACATCCCCGAAAGGGTAGACAGAGGTGAATCAACACCCACTCTTCGCGTAGAGATGGGGGTGGTGACAATGGCATTCTGCTATGCCGTCCCCACACGATCCTGAAAGACCTCAAGCACTAGGTCAATTGAGAAAACTTGACGTAAAATAAGAAATCAGAAACTTGTTAAATGTGGTACCTATATTAAATAGGTAGGTGTAACGAGTTATATTATGAACAATGCACATTTAGCTACAATAAATAGTGTACAAAATTAACAGCATTTATTTATAAATATAGTAAAAAAACATTGTGGTAACCTGACATGCTTGTTGACCGTACGTTGGACTTTCGCGATCTGAAATTAGCAAGCCATAGCCAATTGTCCTTTCAATCAAAATCCTCCCAGAGCTAACAAACCGATCGCACCCGACAAAGACAAACCTAATACGACCAAAAAACCATCAATCAAAGCACGCCAATGAAATAATCGAATCGCCGATCGCCGAGCGCAGCTCAAAGGGCGAACGAAGAACCGCAACAGATTTCGAATATGGAATCCGAAAAACGACGACCCCGCGACTAATATCTGGCACAAGCATAAAGTTCGTGTCGATAACGTGTCTATGGCAAACAAAAGAAGGAGCGGACGCATTCGAAAATGGAACGCGACTGCGCATTTTCGAATTTGGAACCTCCGCGTCATCATTCATAACTTCGTCAGTTTCGTCTTTTTCCGTCGAGCATGAGCAATGAAAGCGGACGGAGAGGTAAATTGTTTCGGTCTTCTTTAAATGCAGTCAACGCAAAAACTGCAGATGTATAGGGGGCAACTATAAATTAATAGTAGGTATACAAATGTCACATGTATTAAGCGGCAAGCCATTTATCAGGAACTTAGTCGCAGTATTTTGCTAGATGCTCCACCAGGAATACCCATTCCTCGATATAACTTATAATCGATTTGTACGACACTCACGAGAGAAGCAGGGGTAGTAAAAATTCTCCACACGGCATTAATCTTATTCTCCTTGCCCTTATCCTTCTTCTTCTTCCACTCTCCTCTGTTAAGCGTGAGCTCAACATAAATCTTCTCATATCATCTTTCTTAGGTCTTCCTCTCATTCGAGGTCCATGCTTGCCATACTTAAATAGAACTAGTTTAAGTACTACAATACATTAATCAGAACTGGTAGCAAGCAATAAATAGGTTAGAAGCCAAAGAACCACTGAACTGAAAACATCGATTGAAGGGAACCAGCAAAGTTTTCTGTCACGAAAGCTCCTTTCCGATGCACGATAGATTTTACTGCTGTTCGCTATTGACTTTTGTTTTAGCGTCACAGCTATTGCATTCGGCATTAAGACATCCGTTCAATAATGAACCTTATTAACCTAAGCTCAAGACCACCGTCGTCTGCGATGGAGCGAAATTAAAAAGATATAACAATATTCTTTTTCAGCGTGTTCTTAAAAAGTTTAGAGCTCGTGTGAGGGTAATCTAACAGTTTTGTTATATTTATGGACGCGATAAAAGTGTTTGTGGCTTTGTCAGTTCATCGCGGGCACCTGTCCTTGTTAAACAGTTTTACAGCCGATTCGGTTATCGATAAAACTATTTGATGGCTGTATAAATCATTCGGGGTTCGCTTGTGTAGCATGCAGTTGCGGAGTTTTCCGGTCTGCATTCTAGTCAAAAATCCGACTTATTTATCTAATTACAATCCACTTCGGCCTCACATTTTGGCGAGCACTACAAAATTTCAATTGCCGACCGCTTTCCACTCGACAGACATGGCGTTACACAAACCACTTAGCGACACGGCAAATCTACAATTCTAATTCTCATGTAATTTCCGACGATTTATATTTTATTTTGAAACGTAGACATACTATTCGGATTGCCGAAAAATAAAGTTGTTAAGGAGACCGTTAATAGAACGGGCGACGCGCACGCGACCGCTTCCGAGCTGATCACTATCAATAGCCAAGTTACAGCTGCTTATTGACAGCGGGCGCCGCCCGAAAGACATTCTTAATGCGAACGTAATTAAGTCCACCCCGCCGTGACTGAGTAGTTGCAACTGCTCCGCGTAAGTTTGCCGGCAACCCCAAGACGTTCGATTTTTGAACTGCCCTCTTTTTTAAATTGTTCCTTTTGCACGTTCGAACATTCGACATTCGAATCACAGGAAGTGCTTGGTGGTTCATAACGTTTTTGCCTCTGGCCATGGATTTCTAAAACTTTCTATTCTAATTAAGAAAAGTGACACGTTTTAAATTGTTATGTGGTGATAACCGCATAGGTATCACGAATCAAGAAGTATGTAAGGACCGTAGCAAGTGGAAAGAAGTGATCTCTGCCTACCCATGTGGGAGAAAGGCTTGACGTATGTATGTATGAACCGCATTCTGAGGCATATCAATCGCGAACATATCAAGTCCCAGTCCGTCAATGTCACACATGCCCAATAACTCCGTTAATCAAAACGGAACGGCGGGAAAATGTTATTTCTCCATTCACCTTCAAACACGGACCGTTAACTGTATCAATCCGTTAATAAGTCCACTCGTGCTGTTTGTTATCCACTAAATCTACCCTCGACTAATGAATATTAACAAAACAGTTGTGTGAAACGACTCGGACGAATAATTTCTGTATGACTCATTTACGATCAATTTTCGTTCGGGCAAAATGTTAATTGTTTTCTATTAAATGTTGCTATTGCATATTGATAAGGCGTGTGGTGACGGTAGAGCAGAATGTAACTGTTACCACCCTCATCTCTGCCGTGGGGGTAAGGACAGCGATGAGTAATGGGAAGCAGCATTCCTCTCATACCACCTAGCAATTTATGTGCCCGGTAGATGGCAATAGGCTCGCCACCTACCTAACTTAACTGTCGAAAAGTGGGTGTTAATTACTGCCTTTGAGAACGCCGTGATTTAAGTATGTACCTATGCCAATCACCAAAAGCCAATTCTAATAGAGCGCTACTTGACAATTTATATTTATCAGGATCAAATAACGATTGACGATCGAATCGATCGAATCCTATTATGAATCGCGATTGACTTATATTTTTGAATTTCGAACGTCTCCCGCGGCACTAGTGCTACGCCCTTACGTCCAGTAGCCGGGTATCGATATCGACATCGATCGGGGCATTCGTGCGGCCGTGTAATCCTGTTTGCATATCGCCGCACGAAACTCCCGCACTTATCATGTTTATTGATTGACACGCCAGTAATTCACCGGTGAACCCCGCCGGCCGCCACCTTGGAGGTGTCGCGCGTGGTACAAGCGATGGCGGACGAGGCACTGGCAAGAGATTGCCCATTTTAACCGCCTTCGTGGTTAATTGTAGAGTTCCATCCCCAGGGGAGTAAAAATTTGAACTAATATGTTATCAAAATATTATACCGTCATAATATTAATGTTAACAGCATTATTTTGTTCCAACAATTTGTGATAGGACAGCCAGCCCCACTGTGGTTGAGGGTTCCACGTGAAGCTCGATTCCACCACTCCACATATCCATCCAACTGGTTAATTATATGATTACCTGCGATTATTAAGTTAAGTTATTTTGTGGTGGGTACAACTGACACTGCATTAAAACTGTCCATAGTTTGTCCTAAAGTCATATTTATTTTTTGTCTGTACCTACGTGTAAATCTAACGTATGAACAAAAATAGCCTCAGTACCGTTATACGCTGGTAAATCGTAACGATAGTCATTTATTACATCTCAAAACAGAGAAGTGATCTGTTACCCCATTATTATTTCATGTCTCCGCTAAATAAATTAACTTTTTGGCGTTCGACATCAATTTTGTGCCGAACAAATTCATTGAGTGCAGCCGCTCCGTTACTTCTTTGTGCTAAAACGCTATAAAATATGTTGCGTCATGTTCTAAGAATGGTTTTATTTGTAGGACGAAAAACATGAATCTGAGCTTGAAAATGACAATCACAATACACCAGTCATTTTTAATTGACATATTTTTAACCAAACTTCAAGTTCGATAATGTCTGGTACAGTTAAAAGCTGAATTTGTTCCGATTTCCATGTTAGACAAGCCGCTCCCGCCTGTGTTTTATATCGAGGCTTTAAATTTACAAGTCGTGGTTTACGGCTCTTTGTTTTAGGTGGCGATAAGTTAGTTTTTAGGTGTTCCGCCGTTGTACGCGACTGTACCTTTTGAATTGTTTCGGTTATTTACAATCGGGACCCTTATTGCTTCTGCAGGCAGTAAAATGTTTTAATTCCTCGATTTTGTGATACAGATTTAACTATTTTATTATTATTTTAATACGATTGCTGAAAAGAAAAAGCTACAAGCTTGGCTGTGTCTGTCGTTTTATTTATTGCACCAGTTTAATACAGTACTCAGATTAGCGAACTTTGAACTGGAAAACAATATTTTACGATAGCAACCTTCGCTGTCTGCCATTGAACGACGTATCAAAACAATTTAACTTCCAAACTGTCTGCTGTGCAGCTACTATTATCATTTATAGCCTATTCATTGTTTGGAATTATGCTAAAATACAATACCAGTATTTAACCGGCACGAACCTGTCAATTTTCTTTTTTTCCACCTATCGGACTGAGCATCGAACTCGGCATAACCAAATTAGTTTCGACACGAAAACGCGAGTGGCCGATTGTCTGCCTCACAATGGAATCGATGAAAAACTTCCCCTTTCAATACTCTTTTTCTGTTTCAGGTCGAAGGGGCGCAACACAATACGAAACGTGAAGACCGAGCACGCGATAGAAAAGAACAATCGATCAAGACAAGAAAAAGTGCATCACTAACTCCGTTTGAATTTAGAATGTGGCGTTCGAATTCCGAGTCGTGGTCAAGCGTAGCTAGGGTGGGGATGAGTCGGGGCTAAGTGGCCGGGACGCGCGGTCGTCCGGATGCACCCGACGGGCGCGGCCAGTCTGCCCGCCGCACCCGAGGCGGAGGTGCAAGCTATGCACTCCATGGACTGGCTCTTCAAGAAGGAAAGGATATATCTACTTGCACAGTTCTGGCAACAGGTGAGCTTGCAAATCCTCTTTGCGTGTCTATTTTATACCCGAAACCGACGGGCATGCACAAGCATGAGAATGGATGAAGCGAAAGCAGTATGCAAGTATTGTTGTAAATGGACAGAAGTGATCTCTGTCTACCTGTGGGAAAAAGGCGTGATCGATGTATTTATTAATTAGTTTCTCAATATCGCATTGCATGTCTATTTCAGAACGATACTCCTAAAACTCAATCAACGGAATAATCGACAAAATAGCTCGGTTAACCTTAAGCTCCAAACCAATTTCAATAATAGGCATTGTTTGTTACGTTACGAGTGCCCCTATGACCCTCCGAGCAACAATGGTAATATCAGATAATAACCAACCAAATCAATTAATAGTTCCGCGTTACACCGACAATTAACCTGGGCAGGTCGGGTCCGTTCGTAGCGCGACAATCGGACAATTATATCTGCTTAAACCACTATTGTCTCGTATGCTAATAACGGCAACTTTGTATTGGGATCGGCATTAAAACCTTCATAGCTATTATATGGATGTTACACTCAGAATGATAATAAACAGATCTTCTAAAAACTTTTCGAATTTCTAAAAAGAATCGATAAACCTTATTGAGTATTAGCACATCACTATTCGATGTTAGGATGCCTGTGCGAATAGCCTTTGCCTGGACACTCGATGAACGCAAGCACTTCCTGCTTCTTTTTTCAAACATTACACTGAGTGTCTCTTCTGGTACAATTGCGGATTGTTCTTTGATTTAATCCATAGACAATTATTGCCATACAATTGTTTTATGTGTTAATATCTCTGGTATCTGAAGGCTGATCGAGTCGAATCGCATTGTTTGCAGCGACATAATACCCTGATGGATATCTGTTTGTTATTACTCCATTGTGAAGGACGGAGGATGTTACGAAATGAATTAGAAATATGTTTATTTCCCCCTAAGTTGTTTGTGAGTGTTCCTCGTGTCATAGAAAACGCTCCAACTTACGTAATCCATGTTAACGGAGTATGCCACAGATAAAATAGATAAGGAACGGTTAAGTTACGAATAGACATTCGGTGATTCATCAACTAATTTTTAGCCGCCTCCGTGTTCTAGTGGTTTGCCCACTGGAATCAAGATCCCGAGGTCCCGAGTTTGATCCCCAGGGGAGTACAAATTTGTACTTGGTTTGGTTCGTGGTAGGACATTTTACAAGTCCACCTGGCTAGCTACCATCACCTATCTTATCAAAGTATGGCCCCGTAGCTCCTATGGTTGAGGGTTCCAGGTGATTCCATCTTCCATCCATCTTCGGCCCTTATCGTCACTTACCATCAGGTCAGATGAAGGGGAAGAGCTTCCTTGTCTAGGATAACAAAAATATACTGTGACTTGCAGTCTAACACCTCTCTAATTCTATAAAAGGCGTAAATTTTTATTACAACCATTAGTTTACACATGTAATTCTTTATAAATTTCCCTCCATTGACATGAAATTCATCAAACATTGTTCCAATCATAATAAAAGCAATATATTCAATTTTTATTAAAATAAATGGTCGTCAACTGGTGGCAACCGATACGATCGAGGCGAGTCATCAACAGAACAAAGATTCCATAAACAAATTACAATCGAACGCAACGTGTAATCAACAAAACGCCATTGCCGTAGACAATCGACGATCTATGGCATTAGGCACGTCACCTGTCAGTGTCAACGGCGATAAGTCAATTACGGCGCGCATTACGAACGAAACGCTAATATCGAGATGCTATCCGTAATCAATTCGATTTTCCATTTGGAACACGTACTCTAGTGTCAATATGGCGTCTCCGATGTGGAATTTATTGGTTGCGTGAATTGAATTTGAAAGCGACAAGTATTCATTGGCTGCAGCGTTCGCTTTTGCTTAAACGCCTCTGACCAGGTGACGTGATGTCTGCTTTTCAATTGCCAATGTGTGAACTAGGTATTTATTTATCACTTCAAATTCATCGATAGCTCAGAAATCAAGCGGTACACCTCACTATCAAAATACGCCAAATTTTTAAAATGTTCCAATTTTAAAACATTCATTTTTTCATTTAAAGTTTTTTTAAGCTCTGGCAAAGACATTCTATTTTTTTTAAAAATTAAACGCTTGCAAAGTCGCAGTCTACAGGTAAATGCAGTAAGCATTATACTCTGTTTTAATTAATCCAATTATAAATTATTGTTCTAATGGTTATGATTGAATCGGCGCATTTGAAGGTGTCTAGCATGATATTTTGTTTTACGACATATCCGTAATCATCTCACCCGCATCAGTTATATTTCAATGATAAGTAATTATGCGCACACAATATTGCAACAACAAACTTAACCATTGCAGGTCAGTAACGCCATACAATTATTATTGAGAAGGTACATTTGACAAATTGACAAAATCATATATTTTCGGTACAGCTATAGGATTCGTAGCAATGACTTAAGTCATTTCATTATGAGACTTAAAACATTCTATTTTTAAGGCGTAAATTACAAATTTCATTGACATAAAAAGCTACAATAAAATAATGAAACTACTCAATATACCATCGATTTTGAGTAGCTAATTAATTTCTCCTCTTATGTATTGTAATTTCTGCTTATCAACATAAATGGATTCTGACTATTTCAAATTTCCAGTTGTCGGTTCGTTGATTGATTATTCACGCCCCCATCGTCATAGGACAAAGTGGGGTAAGTTAAACCACGAGGTAAAAAAAATGTACCCCATTTTTTATGTTAAATAATTACGTTCTTCATACAATAGCACGTTACCGATCGGTCAGTAACGAAAATTTCAATTAAAGTATTCAAGAGCGCTAAAACTTTTTTATGCTAGACCAGGCCGCCTAACTCAATTGCTAAAGCAAAAGCTATAGTTTATGACGTCATGCTGTCATTTCGCACCAAATGTACCTAAACTATTAGCTATAGCTTTGAACGAATGATCACCTAATGATTTTGTATGAATTTGGCACAAAATCCGTGCCGCCTAAAAATTCAGGATGGCTGCTATAGCCGTAAGCAGTGTGTTGCAATAAAGCTATCATCAGCAATCGAGTTAGGCGGTAGGCCCCCCGGAAGCTCTTGCCTTTCACCTCACCTGATGGCAAGTGGCGATAAGGGCCGAATATGGAACCGAGCTTCATCTGGAACCCTCAACCACAGAGCTGGCTATCTTATCACAAATTTTCGGAACACAGTAATGCCGTCAACATTATTATTATGGCGACAGATCTTGTTAAGATGGTGGTAGCTGGCCCGGCGAACTTGAAACAAGTCCTACCACCAACCAAACCGAATTTGTACTCTCCTGGGGAAGTGATTCAACTAACCCCACACTCCCCTACTGCAGCGCTTAGAAACGAATAGTCAAAGCTAACACTAGAAGCGTGCGTGCTTCTAGCTCGAATAAAAAATAACCCTTCAAGCAATAAATGTGGCACTTATGCACAAACTTTAAACAAGCAAGGAATTAATGTTGAACGCACACTTATCCAAGCCGAACGCGCCGAAGGAATCGGAAAATACATAGTACAGCTCGGCTAGCATGACCAACGAAACACGATATGATATAGCCATTTACCGCTTTGAACTGTCAGAAAAATATGGAGTTTTGACAGTTCAACGCGATAAATGACTCTATCGTATCGTATTTCGGTGGTCATGCTAGGCGGGCTGAATCGACAGATTCGTCCGCATCGGGCGCATCGATTCCGATGACGTCATCCGAATTCTTCTAGGATCTCTGAAGATTTCGACGGATCCAGATGTATCGGACGATTCGGCTCGAGCAAGCGTGTGAGGTTACATATTTATGCTAATATTATAAAGCTGAGAGTTTGTTTGTTTGTTTGTATGGTTAAACGAGCTAATCTCAAGAACTACTGACTCATATTGAAGAAATATTTTCTTGTTGGAAGGTCCATTTATCGAGGAAGGCTATATAGTAACCGACATTAACGCGAGCGAAGCCGCAGGCGTCCACTAGTAATTCAATATAAACATTTCTTTATATTCGTCGACTTCGGCGCGTTCGGCTCGGATAAGTGTGCGTTCGCCTTAAACGCTAGTTTCGTCCCCGTAATTTCTAATCGATAACCGCGATTCGCAGCACGGCATATGTAAATTCGAATGTAAATATGCTTTTTAATCAATGTGGCATGCCCGCGCGCTAGTGCCAAACAATACTATCGGGATGCTGGATTCAAATGCGCCGTGTATCTCCAGACGCATCGGGTCTTGTGGGATGAATATTTATTTCTCTACGTGCATTAATACTTGCTTGTTGTTCATAATTTGTCTTCTACATGTCCCTTATCGAAGCCTGAATAGGCAGTCGTATTTGCAAAACAAATATCCAAGCTTTCTCAAACGTACCCATATAGAAATTGATATGCAGTATGGTAACTGCAGAACAGAATACAATTGTCACCGTAAACCAACCACCGTAAACAAGCTATTCCTACTAGTTGTTAGTTCACGCACACAAATACAAAAAAATACATTGGCAACTCTAATCTATGCATATTCATCTGTAAGTGGTGAATACACCTTGCATAAAAACACTCCTAAACATGCTTAATAAATACAATTATTCCTGTAAGTCGGTTCTAAATATTATATCGATTAGTTACTTATCTTAAGTATTAACTGCGAGCCGTGTGGTGACAGCAGAGCAGTATACAATTGTTACCACCCCCATCTCTCCCGAGGGCGTCGTACAAGATGACTGACGGGACAGCAATGAGTAATGGGCAGCATCGTTCCTCATATGCCACATAGCAATGCAGCGATTTCCGTGCCCGATAAATGGCAATAGGCTCGCTACCTGGGACCTAGCCTAATTGACGAAACTAGGGTGTTATTCACCTCTGCCTATCCCTTTTGTATCTATTTATTCTGAGTGTCGCGTCTGCGGAAGCTTAGTCTTTGCTTTCCGAAAGACAAATTAAAAAGTTATTTTAAAAAATCTATTACGTTTGACATCGCTCGGGCAATAACGCGGTGACGTGATCGGAATAGCGTACGTCGTTCGGGCATTTCGAATTTCGAACTGACTGCGTTCTCACTGCACTTCTAATTTTGAATTTGTAATTGTTTCCAAGTAAACCGCTCGCCGTGCCTTTGTAATCTGTGCGTTTATTTTTTTTTTGTTTTTTTCTTATTATCTTTACCTCTTTGTGAATAAAGCGCACGAAAATTAGGTAGGTTAGTCGCATAAATTAAAGGAACTTCGTATTAATAAACACTACATGGACAACTACAACCTCGTCATCATCATTATCATCACCAGCTCTTTAACATCCCCACTGCTGGGTCACAGGTCCTTCTCTATGGATGGAAGAATATAGGGGGAATGGGCCATAACCTACCACGCTGGCCCAGTGCGGATCATTGGTTATTAACCACTAAAGATGCACCCGGGACCAACGGCTTCACGTGCCTTCCGAAGCACGGAGGAACTGGAGATAGTACATATTTGGCTTAACTTGTCTCCCGAAGCACGGAGAGACTGTATATATTTTTGGTTACCCATCTAATGACTAGTCTTAGCGAACATTGCTTAGTTTCAGCATTAATCTACGACGCTATATAGCTCTTACTACAACCTATTTAACATCAAACGTAAGACTAATCAGATAACAATCTAACAGTTTTGAGTTAAGACGAGACATTGCCTATCAGCGTTGGGGCCTATCTCGTCATCAAAACCAATAGTAATAAATGACCCATTAGCCACCCATATCGACGCATCCTTTAAAACCGTATTTAAGGCCACTAAGGGCGCTTTCAGAGAAGAAGCTCAATAAAACTAACAATTAACAACTATAAAGTTCTATAAATAGCCGCTTTACTGTCTTTATAATGGAACCGGTGAACTGAAATCGAACTACGGCCATAACTAATAGGCAATCGATGCTTAATTAACAATAAAAAAAGCCTTATTCGTTTACTTTTCAAATTTCAATTCGTGTATTTTGGATTTTAACAAAAGAAAAGCCTTAACCGTTTACTTTTCAAATTTAAAGTCTACTTTTGTATTTTAAATAACTTATTTCATCAAAGTGCTAATGGGTTAAGAAAAAATATTGGTAAAATCCATTTGTGAAATAATAAAAATGACTTTACATACATTAGAGCTGTCACCACCCCCATCTCTCGCATGGGTGTCGTACAAGGCGTCTAAGGGTAAACACAATTGGCGGAAAGTGGGTTTTAATTCACCACTGCCTACCCTTTCGGGGATATAGGCGTGATTTATGTAGGTATGTATATTATTAACTCTGCGGACTGTTTCAGTCATTATAAATAGTTTAGTGCCTTATGAGCTGTCAATAATGCAGTAGGCACCATTTTGTTGTTTGATTTATAATTTCCGTTAGGTACCTAATCCCTTACAGAGTTTATCGCTAAAGCAAATATTATAATAAATCGTAAAATCCACCAGCTTGTAATTGACATTTATGTCAACAGACCGACGACGAGACGGTTCCCGGCACGACGTCGATTCCATAAAACGTCACTATTAATAACGAAAATCAACCGTCTTCGCCGTTCGTTATTATATTTAATTTTATCGAATGCATTTTCGAACGAAGAACAGTTAGAACACTTTTAAATTTTGAATTCGAACCCGCCAGCGTTTCCGTAAACGCCGCGCGTTCTGAACTTTTAAATTTGGAACAGTTAATTAGGGATGGCCGTCACCGCAAACATTCGAATCTCGTGATAATTAATCGAGTCGATTCATCGGCGATCGTATCGGCACGGACTGTAGGTAAAAGGGCGTATTTCCCTACCGTCCGGGAATGCGATCGGTTCCCACAGCCTCGAGGTCCCGAGAATGTGTCCCGTGCGGAGCAAAAAATCGCGCGCTTTCCCAGGCCGTGTCAATGCGGGTCGCGACGATAGACCATCCAAAAAGACCACAGTGTCGCCCGCCTTCTTATGAGAGCTAAGTACGATTATTTTTAGAATTTCCCGCGCTAATTATCTTATTAGCGCGCAAAAAGCACAGAACGCTTAACCGAAAACCGGGAATTTGACTTCTCGAGCGGCGGCGGCCCCGACAAAAACTTAGCCTGTATTTAAAAATCGATTGCAACCAAAAAATTGTCACTGACAAATGATTCGAACGCCTTGCGGTCGGAAATTACGGATTCAAATCTTCGAATTTCGAACAAAAACCTCCATTAACCGTCGGTTGTTACCTTTTTTCGGCTGTCGATGATTTTCGGGGCTAATCGTGTTTTTTGCCGATACGTTCGACGCTAATCGATGCATCGGCCCCGCTAATTCGATTTGTGCCCCTCCCCCTGCACTTACAGGTGGGCGGGACCTATCGATCCGTTAGCTAGATCCCGAGCATAGATTCTCATTGTCTGCGGGTAAACGCTGGCAGTAGTTGACGCATTCGGTGGGATTGTGTCGCATCGCATGTGAGCAGCGAGCGTCGACCGCGTCGTATCTCGATGATTTAATAAAAAAAATATAAAGAATCGATTGTGGTTAATGGCGAGCCGCACGAATCATCTGTGGAACAGTCAAATCACCAGCACTGATGGTTTTTTAATGATATTTTTCACAATCGGGCCGATCATTGATGGTTATTAGGTATAGGCGAGTGCCTCGAGACATGAACGGGGTATCTTAGCACTGCTCGCCAACCAAGCTAATCTGGGCTTTAAGTCGGCCTGTTAAGGATTACAATGGTATTGAGACCCGCTGAGAATGTTTGTCAGTGACATTAGCTGGGACGTTCGTACGCACGTTTAGATGTTGTGAGAACGAATTCTTTGGCTGGCACAGAAATTATGGGACAGCGTATTGACGGCGACGGAACATCAGTTAAAAATTAACAAGCACCACTTACTTTTGCAAAATTCTATTGGCTACATAATCTTGTTCTTAGTTGTAGAAAATTTAATAGACCAGCCGCTATTACAAAGATGACAAGATCAAGCTATTGATCACCTCTGTCTACTGTACTATACAAAACATGACTTTATTAACAACTTCGTAACAGAGAATTTTAGCCACATTTAACTTGTATACGTAGGTATTGATATTCCTAAAACTATAAAAAGAATGCAATAAATAACGGTTATATAGGTAGACACTACTATCACGTTATGTTAACGAAAATTATTAAATTATACTTTATTCCATCAAAAATGCATCACATTTCATTCCTATTCATATAGAATTAAAATGACGTCAAATCCCGGCAGTCACTTACCTCTATCACTAGATGAGACGACTTGAAAGCAGTGCGGGGTTCGGTTTCCACGTCAAGACTATAATTTTTGGATCTTTTCTAAGCACAAATTTCTTTGTAATTGAAATTGTAAATCAAATAGTTCTATCCTTCCAACTTAGTGAGTATTTTATATCAAAGTTTAAAGGATCCATATTTGTTATTTAGTATTTTAGTCAGGTTAGTATACTGATAGCGAGCTGAGTCTATGCCACTAGCTATTATAGAGACACGATCGCCACAAGGTCGTTGCATCAACAACAACAGCTCATTCGGTCCCCCATCGGTCTCAACTCATTCACTCATTCACTCACCGACGCGGGCGGCGCTCTCAGCATAATGCATAGACCAAACAAAAAGAGAAGTAATAAATAATCGGACATCGCCTCGATCAATCATCATTACGATGTATCGATACATCGCGTGACCACTGTGCACTCGATTGGTTAATAGTCGTTACAGAAAAAAATAGTGAAGTTTCGGTTGGAAACGATTACATTTTTCTACATCAAACAAAGTGCTTGATTACATAATCGTTTTTTTAGTATACTCTTTCTGGCACTTGACCTGTTTAATTACCGTCTATGATTTCGATTACATGTCATCACCATCACCAGCCCTTTATTGTCCCCACTGCTGGGACACTAGCCTTCCTTTTGGATGGGAGAATATAGGGCGATTGGGCCATAGCCCACCACGCTGGCCCAGTGCGGGTTGGTGGGTGTTAACGACTGCAGATGCAGCCGTGCCCGATAAATGGCAATAGGCTCGCCACCCATCACAAACATAGTTGGCAAAGCGTGGGTGTTGATTCGGGGATATAATAAGTATGAAATTGTTGAAAATAAATTTCTCAAAGCTAAATGTATGGAAAAATCTCACATAAATTTTACAATTTAGAACTTTTGATTTTACTATAGCTTTTTTATGACTAAGTTAGTGTAGGTGGTATTCAGGGTGTGCGTAACTTTCTGTTACATATTGTATATCGATGACCGTAAAAATGCCCACCACTACACCCTAATATCGATATCGATATCGATGGAAACCGTTGTACAAGCTTGCATGTGGCGTGCAATAATTGCACTAACCACCGTAAGTTGATTAAATCCGTCAATACGGTCACAATACTGCTAACACGGTAACATGCGATTAGCTAAGAGCTAAGATTATGCTAATGAGCTAACTTCAGAGCGCTTAGGATCCGACGGCGGGTAGCGAACGGCCGTATTACAACATAGTGTTATTTTTAATAAAAAATAGGGGATGGGGCGGGCATGCTGTCTAAAGCAGTTATCTACTCTCGTGTTTAAGATGATTTTCAAAACCAATATTTTCGTAATGATTTGATTTTTGTTTGAACATTCCGTACATAAATGTTTGAAAAATATAACTAATAATTTAGTTTTTCTGTCATTATTTTATGTCCAAAACATTCTTGTCAGTCTTAGTTGTCCCATCTGTCTCCTTGGTACGATATGAAAACAATTGTAAACACAATTCACTACAGAAATTTCGATCCCTGGGGGCCTACCGCCTAACTCGATTGCTAATGATAGCTTTATTGCAACGCACTGCTTACCGCTATAGCAGCCATCCTGAATTTTTAGGCGGCACGGATTTTGTGCCAAATTCATACAAAATCATTCGGTGATCATTCGTTCAAAGCTATCGCTAATAGTTTAGGTACATTTGGTGCGAAATGACAGCATGACGTCATAAACTATAGCTTTTGCTTTAGCAATCGAATTAGGTGGTAGGCCCCCAGATCCAATATAAATAACATTAAATTATATTTTTTTGTAAAAAATATAATGCACAAAAATATAAAAAATATAATATTTGATTTTTAACAAAAAAACCGTAACAATACCAATAACACTATTATGATTGATGCACTACCATTTGTTTACAAATCTAATTTCGAATTTAGAACACCTTTAATCGCTTAAATTCATTGCCCATTAGCGAGATTAATTTTTAAATTTGGAACGCGCCGAAGAATCTCGGTGACTAATGCCTTGTCACTGGCTTAATCGATTACGCTAAGGTAATCGATTAATTACCCATCGAATTATCGACTTGCTTAATCGATTACGCTAAAGTAACCGATTAATAAATTACCGATCAATTTATCGGGTACCGTACGAGTGGCTGTGGATTTACGATTGTCTCATTTTAAAGTGGACATGTTAAAAGGTTAATTAGTGATGTGACGCCGAAAATAGCTAATCGTAAAGTTTTATGTAAAGTGCTCGGAGTATCGAGTGCTCGCTTTGAGGGGAAGTTTTGCATTAAATCCTGGAATTAAGTGGTTTTATTTGTCTGGCTGGCGTTGGCGTTTGGCGCGATCATAAAAACACGTGTGTAAGACAGACAGCCGAATAACGGCTCTGTCAGATGTGAAGGCGCCAATTTTTTCAGTTGGAATCGATATGGCTAAACGAAAAATGTAAATAGGAAAGAAGTTATTTCCTATGTCAAAAACGAAGCTATACTGTAATGGCTACGCTAGAGATGGGTGACAGAAATCCAGCTCCACCGAAGAGTCCGAACACAAAATATGTTCTTGGTTGAAAGAAAAAGAGGTGATGGAATTTAATTTAATTTATTTATTTTAAGTACACAAACAGGTTACAGTCATAAAAAAACAAATTAATAAATATAATTGTACGTGGAACTGGACCCTAACCCTTAATAGTGTACATAACATGCATAGACATTGAAAATAATTATTAAATACTAATATAAATACTAAAATAAATACTAAATACTTAAATACTAATATATAAAAATTGTGATTATTAAACAATTGTAGATACATTACATTAAAATAAAAATGTAACGTTCAGTAATAGAATAAAATAATAATATAACTGAAATTATACAATTTTCAAATTACGTTTTATATAAATGATATTTAAAATTCCTACATAATACAAAAGTATATAATAAAATATGACCGGAAAAATATGTTGTTTTATAAATAGGTAATTTCATTTTCTCACGTCCTATCATACAGGCGACTAAAAGCTATAAATATGACAAGGAATGAATCGTCGATCGACCCTACCTCCAAATGGCAATAGCACGACCCAATTACATGGGATGCAACATAATTGGCGATATGCGTTAATTTATTAGGTGTTAATTCACCTCTGCCAACACCTTTTGATTTATCAGTATGTATACAGTAGGTGCAGTCTTTTCCACAACTATAGAATATTGCTTTAAATGCATTTTTCCATGAATCTTTCGAATTAAAAACAAGTAGGTACCTACCTACCTACGTCATAATTTAAACTTCCCATAGGAATAGAACTTAGAAGTTAGCTAGTCCATAATTTAAGCAGGGTCAAGGATCAACTATGCCGTACTGCATTTTCGAAAACTAAATATACTGCAAAGTTACTTGCCGACACGTTGGTAGAGTCTAGCGATTTTGAGCTCTATTGCCGCCCCATTAAGGCTAAAGTTCGAATTTGGCAATCGGCGAACAGCATTCGACCGCGCTGTGGGATTTCGCTGATCGCAATCGAGAGACAAACTCTTCGAGAGCGTCAACCAAACAAGCGCTTTTGTTCTCAAATATCTGATGCATGTTTTTCTTGTAATATAAACTTGTAATATTAATGCATGCAATGCATGTTGCTGCAATTGGTATATTGGGCTTAATTTTATCATGAATTAACGATTTTAACAAAAATTCATGAATAAACAATTTTTTATAAAAAAAAACACGTGGCAGTTTCATTGAAACTTAGATTTCGATCGAATAATATCTTTATTATCTGTAAAATTTTCGATGTTTACGATCTCGATATTGAATATTTTATTTATTTTTAAAATTCAATATATTGAACATTGCTTAAACTAAGCGTGCTGCAATAAGCAAGTTAAGCCGTTGGTCCCTATAATGCTTCTTTCTTTAATACCAAAACCCAATACTAAATTGGTTCGCTCTGTACCCTACCAGTAGTAATATGTAAAATCAATTATAAAACTGTATGCCAGTCTTCGAAAATTTTAAATGAAATAGTTTATTTCATTCGATTTCGATGGCACAAGCTGATGAGTATTCATTAGTTTCCTTGTAAAACAATTTTACATAGAAAATTTAAACCCCATCGATGTTATCACCTTTCCTTGGAACTGAAAGAAGTAAAAGATTACTTCTGGATTAACACACGATTATTTGCAAACCGAGCGACATTAAAAAAACACAATTAACAGCAAAACAAGAAACTAATAATGTTTCTGTATGTAAATTTGACATCAGCGATTTGTATCACATCGCCGTCTGAGTGCTAACGTGTGTTGGACGCAACGATATTGATTCTAAACCGCCGGTAATAAGAGTCATTGCGGTAAAGCTGTTAACAGCTGACATTTCATCGGTTGTACAAGTTCGTTACGCCAACTCCACCATTAGCACCTTGGAGCGATTGTAAAAAAGATGGCGGCAAATGAGGATTGTAGCAAAGCGCTAATTTAATAATGATTACCTGCATGTTTGTCTTTGAATGGTACTTACGCGTTGATTTGCAGCGGGACTATCTGGGTTTGCGCCAACGTGTGGCCGTACGAATAGCAGAAGGGTTCCCACATTACTGCGTCAAAAAATCTCAACTGGCTTTACCCCGAATACAGAAACGAAGTTTGAGTCCTGCTTAACATTTAAGTGTTTCAAAACTGACGTTTCTCCATACACATTCTGACAGATACTGTCCACTTAACTTTATGATCAGTGTTCAAAATTTGAGTAGCGTTTCTGTATTCGGGGGTTTGTACGTTAATCAGGGTAAGATTTAGCCCCTTCATACACTAGGCTACCCAAATCTTAGATATTCGACGATTTTAGTCTCCAAGCGACTACCGCCATACAAATCGATTGGACGAATGTCAGCTATGCGAATCGTGTATGAACCCCAATGGATTTGTATGGCGGATAGTCGCTTGGAGACAAAATCGTTGAATATCGAATATTTGTGTAGCCTAGTGTATGAAGGGGCTAACAACCATTTTTGCGCAGCCTGGGGGCCTACCGCCTAACTCGATTGCTGATGATAGCTTTAAAGCAATGCAATGCTTACGGCTATAGCAGCCATCCTGAATTTTTAGGCGGTACGGGTTTTGTGCCAAATTCATACGAAATCATTCAGTGATCATTCGTTCAAAGCTATCGCTAATAGTTTAGGTACATTTGGCGCGAAATGACAGCATGACGTCATAAACTATAGATAAACATAAACTATAGCTTTTACTTTAGAAATCGCGTTAGGCGGTAGGCCCCCTTATGTCCTGTTAACTGTACAAACAATGCATTATTTGAAGCACTATGTCGGGAAATTAAGGGAAATCGAATCTTTTTTGTTGGTCTTAAAGTAGTCAGTATGCGATTGCTGTTTCGATCACATCGCGCCCAAAGTAGATCGCCCAAACAACATAATATATAATAAACACCCGGTGTCACCGTTCCGAATAACAACAAAAAGAGACTAAACAACGAATTTCGTAACCGCCATTTTTCATTGACGCGCTGAGGACGGCTGTTCGAAATCTCGAATTTTCAAATTTAGAACGCGCGCGCTCACTTTCCGAACATTGGGCGCGGGAATCGAAAACAACGATTAGTTTCCAATACGAACACCAACTAACGCCAGTTTAAAGCAGGACATAACTTGGATACCCTCATACATAAATCACCCCCATTTATCCCCGAAGGAGTAGAGGTAAGTAAGACGTTTCGCCAATTATGTCAGTAAAAGGTGGCGAGCCTATTGCCATCTGTCGGGCACGTAAATAGCAGTGCATAAGAGGAACGCTGCTGCCCATCATCTCTGTCCTTACCATTAGTCGCCTTGTACGACAACCGTAGAGGAGATGACAAATGTATTCTTCTCTGCCGTCACCATACGGAGCACCTATATAAATTCTTGATAAGTGACAAATTACATAGGTAAACAGCTACATTGTGTTAGAATGAAGAAAAAAGCACATAATATATCAAATTGTCGACAAGCACGCGCATTGCTGTGTAACGCTAATAGGATACTGAGAACTCGTAATGCTTGTGTTCACTTTGGGCACCAACATTCTGTGTGTGCTCTGTAATTAAAACCAATCCAAATCACAGCCTAACTGGAAAAATTTTATATATCGCATACATTGGAAAGTTGTGTCGCGTTGGTCTGTTCAGTAATATTAAGTAAATAATTTCGCAGCCAAATTATAATAATAATCGTTCGTGGATCGTTCAGTGAACATTACTTTTCCAGAGTCTTCTCCATAAGTTTGCTATATAAATGACTAATTCCGCAAAGGTTTTTGCTTAACAAATTACCTAATAACTTAGCAGACAAATATATTATCAACCAAAAAATTACCAAAACAGTTAAGTAATCACCAAAAACGGTTCCCAAAATTAGCATTTGTGTTAACATTTTTAGTGAGATTTGGCATTGGCTATTTGGAGAGGGACTTGCCTGCTGAAATATTATCTTTGATAAGATGACAGCCTGACAATTGAAGTCACATCGATTCGGTCCGTCCCGCTTAAATCTAGCCGCGTGGCCACCGCAGCATTTACGCCGATGATTCGAACTTTTAAAAATATGTTGTCGTTCAGTTTCCAATTTTAAATATAAACCGGGAATGCGCTCTATTTCGCCGCCACTTTACGATGTTTGTCAGTTAATGATCTCTTACGAAACCAGATTGGAGGTATCGGATTTATTGGCGCTTCTAACGGACTCTTTTTAAAACTAAATGGCAACGTTAAATATTTAAAATTCGATTCGGGATGTTCCGTTTTTAAATGAAAAACTGTTTTTCCTCTGTCTGTTTTTATAACAAACGGGTGGTCGGAGTTATGGCACGGGAACTCTCTTCTAAGTATATATAAAAGTGAATGTAGGTACACCTATAAACATAGTTGTGACAAACAAAGCTTCGACAATCGAAGAAGGAACTAACGTATGATCGAGCTCGTAAAAGAAATTTGCGACCTTGTAAAAAAAGATGCCTATAGATTCAAAAGATTTAATTTTCTAATCATAATTTATAATCACTGAAAGTTGTGTACAGCACTTCTTTTAGTAAAATATGAAACTTATTTAGTTTACATATTTCCGAAATATTTATTCAAAAGATCTGGACACAGATGACGTCTCGAGCTTGGAAAAATAATATTCTATTCGTTTTTCAATTTCACGACATTTCCTTGTACATTTTCGTCTCAAGTATACTACGCCTATGCTCCATTGAATATTCGCCTCAGTATGGTTTTTACTTATCTAAATATTAAGTCACCTTAGCGCTCCTCCCGTCTCCACAAAGCCACCTCGATGACATTGACAACTTGAGCCACCCGGATTTGTCCGCATGACAGACATTTAATCGGTCCCCACGTTAAAATGAACTATTTCAGACAACATTAATACTTGTACAAATACAGAACAATCTTCGGTTTGTTTGTTCGTTCATACTAGAGCAACAGACATTAACATAAATTCTTCGAAACTGTCCGTTGCGTTATTTAATATGTTGGATATAGAAAACGGTTTAGAAGTACATACTCAATTTAGTTTAATCTAAGGGCCGTGAATGCGTCATTACTCGAATACGGATTATGCGCAATCACCTAAATAAATAATCATAAACCCATCTAGAAATATAACGTTCAGAAGTCTTCCTCGGTAATATATCACTCACCGGGACCATTGCTAACATCGAAAATCGTCAATGCGATATCGCACAACATACTCTTTGAACATTTCACACATTCGGAATCGAATAAAAAATTATTGTTGTCGTCGTAAATTTATATTTTATAAAAATAACAAATATACGCGGCAGGCGGGTTTCGCAATAAAACTGTTTGGGTTTTAACAATAAAATTAATGACCAATTTTATTTTGGTCGCGCGTTTAATCATTGCGGGTCAGCGGGTAACATGGAAATGCGCATTGTTTTGTTTCATTGACACTCACCTACTTGGCACCCGGCGCTTCTTTGAGACGAATTTTACGAAATTATTTTGGGTTTTGTTTAATGATAACAAATCGCTTCGTAGGTTGGGTGTCGAAAAATTATTCCATATTCAAAAAGTCCGAAGCATAAGTTGTAGACTGGTATCGATGTAGAAGGATAAATTGTAAATTGGTATCAATGTAGAAGCATAAGTTGTAAATTGGTATCAATGTAGAAACATAAGTTGTAAATTGGTATCAATGTTACCCATTCGATTACGAATCTCCCGTGTCTCTCCATAAATTGCGGCAACCAGACTGCGATAGTAAATGACACCGGCAGTAAAATGAGCAACAAGTAAAAAAAAAAGTGTTCTATATTTAAAACGGTCGCGATATCCCCCTCCTAGTTCGATGGAGTTCGATTTTCGAATGCCAGCGGTTCGGAAATAGAGCGCGACAGCTGAGAGACGACATCGGAGCATTTTTTATTACCTCCTTCGTGTTTATGAGCACTTTATGAGTTTTTATAGATTCTTATTTTCTAATCCAATGAGAGTCACACGCGTCCGATCGGTGGCCGACCTGTCCCTGTGTCGGATATAGACATTTTACTGCCGCTTTTACGAAACTCCAAATATTTTCCTACCAATTAAAGCGTTTCTTATTATTAAAGCATAAAACGGCAGCGGCATTGCAAAACCGTTCGGCTCCCTATTTCGCAATAAACATTCGAAGCTATCGACAGATCCGAGGTAATTAAAACTAAATAATTATGCAGTCACAACATACCGTAATTATTGTGGCATAAAATTTATCCGGAGCCCGTCTCGAAATTGGCTTAATCTAAATAAACCCTTTCGATTAGGCCATTGAGCACACCGATCAATAAAATAAAATAAGCGATATCCTTTACTTAAACGAGGTCACTTAACGAATAAATCTATAATCGAAATTCGAATCTCATTCAAAATTCGAACCACCGATCAAGTTCCGCACTTTAGTGTTCCCATTCAAGATTTCGATTGAAAGAAAGGAGAAAAAAGAACTATTTAAAAGACGCTTCTATTTGAATTAAGAACGGAAATCAACCGTCGCGACCGTTTGTTTGAAGTGTGAAAGGATCGATTCGAAATTTAAAAGGGGGCAGTTTTTATTAATCCCTTTTGTTTATTGGGATGTTACTTTTTCTTTTTTTTTTTCAATAAAGCGCATTTGTTTTGCGGCCTGACATCAAGGTTCGTCGAGAAACTGGAGTAAAATTGATTTCGTCTGAAGAGGGCGATGTAATATAGTCTGCAGGATCACCGATGGGGGTTTTTAAATGTAAGCCAGTAAAATATAATTTTATTGTTAACGGAGCGGTTAATGGAGTCAAATTAGATATTTTCGGCTTCCCATCGGCGTCGTAAAATGACAATAAAATAGTTGGTATTGATCACGGCCACGTATAACCTATTTTATGTTATTTTTATTGTTATTTATTGGGAAATAAAATCTTTTCCTTAATTTAATGCCTGTTGAGGACAATTTAAAGAGTAGTTATGGGAGATGCTTGTAACCGGTTTCGATGTTTCCTTGTCTCTTTGTTTAATTAAGCTTCATCATCAGAGCCTTGTTTGTACCTTTATAATTATTGGAAACTTGCCGTGTGGTGACGGCAGAGCAGAACACAATTGTCACCACCCCAATCCCTCCCGCGGGTGTCGTACGAGGCGACTAAGGGTTAAACCAGTGATGAGGAATGGGCAGCAGCGTTCCTATTGTATTGTACAATTATACTGCGGTTAATATGCCCGATATATGGCAATAGGCTCGCCGCCTATAATACATGGGACTGAAAATAGTTGGCGAAACGTGGGTTAATACACCTCTGCCTACCCCTTCGGAAAACAATAGGCGAGGTCTATGTATGTATGTAAATTGAAGATTAAAGCAATAATTGTAGTGCTTTTGTTTTCTTATTGTAAATCTCTCCAAATAACACCTCTGCTTGAAAGTTCATGTACACACAGCATACAACATAGCCCTTGCATTAGTTGGTAGTTACCCATACACCATTAACATGATTCAATTGAACGTTTACGTATGCTGTAAAATAATTGTGCGGCCGTAAACTGAAATTAATATAACCATATTAAGACTTCACTTTATGGCGAGGCCCGCATTGCTTCAACTAGGAGCTGTAACCCTTTATTTACATAATAATTCTGGCCACAAAATTATAATATTATTTACAAAAAATATTTTAATTTTACATTTTTTTTTAATATATTTTCCGTTTTGCTTCCAGGTAACTTTACGGTCTGCGTCCTTAAGATTAGCGAAGTAAGTGGTCACCCTACTCAAGGTCAATAGGATGGGGTTACATCTGGGAAGTTGTTGGAAGTTTTTACTGCAAAGTCATGGCGTCACTCTGCATGCTTTACAATGGGATTGTAATTAAAAACTCTGATAGAGTTTAGAGAAAATCACGTTGATCCGTCGAATTAGACTCTCGACTTAGTAACAGTTGACGCGGTCATACATACATAAATCACGCCTATTTATCCCCGAAGGGGTAGGCAGAGGTGAATTAATAATATTAGGTTAGGTCCCATGTAATAGGAGGCGAGCCTATTGCCATCTATCGGACAAGCAAATGACCATATTGCTAGGTGGTATAAGAGGAACGCCCGCCCATTACTCAGCGCTGTCTTAATCCTATGCCGCCTTATAAGACACTTTGTATTTTGCTCTACCATCACCAAACGGCATAGATAATAATATGAAAACGCTAGGTACAAAGTACCTGATTTATTAGTTCAAATTACTAATTATTGTCGTCTATACAACACGTCTCATTGTCCGGCGACAAATCACAATAATATTAATTGTACCAAAACAAAACAACGACTACGGGGAAACATCAAAACAAGCAGAAACCGTTGGCGCACGACAAACGACGGAAAGCGACAATTTTTTAACTTTGGAACTGCCGGACGAATTTCGAATTTAGAATTCGGAACAAAACGAGATCGAACGAACGCCCCCAACCAACTTGGGCGCGCGCGAAAATTAATTATTAATTTGTTTCCATTGGCGCGTCTCCGGGGAGCGGTGCATTGTCTATGGCGTTTTATTTTTTCAATTTATCTTTTTAACGCTCCAATGATGGCAAAGGTAATGTGTATCAATTGCGTCTCCGCGTTCCGTGCAGTCGTTTGTGGGTTTTTTTTTATTGAATTTGTTATTCACATGTTATACGCCGTGTGGTGGCGGCAGAGCAGAATACAATTGTCACCACCACAGAAATCATTGTTTTTCAAGTGTCAAGTTCACCATCACTTAAACAGACGATTATTATATCTTAGTCGGTTTTTGACATTCAAGCTAGAGTTCACCAACACTTAAACGGGCAATTATTATTTAACCGTCAGTTTTTTGACATTTTAGGGTATGGAAGAATTGTCAAAATTTTACGGTTATCTTTTAATCGCTTGTTGTACCTGTTAGTGAACTCGGGCCTTCATCTTCATCGTACGGAAGAACCGTCAAAATCTGACGGTTGTATTTTAATCGCTAGTTCTACGTGTTGGTCAACTCGAGCCTTAAGAACCTTATGAGCCTCGAGGTAAGCAATGAGTAATGGGTAGCAGCGTCCCTCATACATCTAGCAATATTACACTGTGATTTACTTGCCCACCAGATGCCAAAAGGCTCGCCCCTATTACATGGGTCCTAAAAAATTAAATGTTTGGCGAATCTTTGCTGTAACTTGCCTACTTATAACCCCGAAGGTATCTTCGGGGTTATAATAATAGTACATGTTATAGGAATTTGGACTTGGTTCCCTTTAACTTTTTCGGTTACACCTGAGCGCGTAACACGCGAACACCTCTCACTCAATTTAGCGATCCTCGGCGGGATTGTAAAAACATCAAAGCGCGGGATAATAGGGATAGTAGTTCGGGAGGAAACCGACAGTTTTTATTGACGCAGTGTGTGATCCCTCCACAGGGTGCTCCGGAGCGGCATCAATTATTTATTCGTCTCCACATTTTTTGAAACCGATATACTTTTTTTTTCAAAATCAAATCGTAACTACCTTTCGTAAGTTGACATCTGATACTTAAAATGTAGATTATGTGAATTAAAAGGTTAGTTACTTTTTTGCTTGTTGTTAGTGGCAATGTTTTATCATATTTTTTTAACATTGTAACAATTCCTTTTAATTCACATAATCTACATTTTAAGTATCAGATGTCAACTTACGAAAGGTAGTTACGATTTGATTTTGAATATAAAAATATAAATTAACACACCTAAATAAATATAAACAATAAAAGGAATGTTCATTAAACTAAAAATTATTCTTGACAAAAATGCCACTCTTCCTGACGTTGTGTGTTGTTTGGCTTTTTTATAAGTTGCTGGATAACTAATCACCGTAAGTCTTAAGTTACTTAAACAATAAACAAAAGCATAACATCGAATATTCGCGTTGAAACAAAGAAAAACATTTATGGGCCTCTCAGGTAACACATTGAAATACAAATAAATTACAAACGAAAAGAGAAACAATGGATACCTACATATTAATTGCTTTTCATCAATATGTAATATGCCTTGCATATTATAACTAACTTTCTGATAGGCCATTTCATATTATTATGGTAAATGCTGGTGGTTAACTGAATACCTCATCACTGATTTATCCTTAGTCGCCTTGTACGACACCCACGGGAGAGGTTTGGGGTGGTGACAATTGTATTCTACTCTGCCGTCACCACACGGCCAGGATAAGGATAAATCAGTGACGAGGAATGGGCAGCATTCCTCTTATACCTACCACCTAGCAAAGTACTGCGACTTTTGTGCCTGATAAATGGCAATAGGCTCGCCACCTATTACATGGGACCTAGCCTAATTGGCGAAGCGTGGGTGCTAGTTCACCTCTGCCTACCCCTTCGGGGATATTGGCGTGAATTATGTATGTATGTAAGTAACTGAATACCTAAATATTCATTGTTACAAAAAGTATTCAATATTTACGGCGTTAGTTTCATTCAATGTTTGCGGCGTCGTCGTTAGTTAACATTTAACGGACTAATGAAATCATGAAATATAAAAATCATTTAAAAATTTTCCAATTAAATAATAAAATATTAACATTATTTACTAATTCAAAAGTTCTATAGGTGTGTCTAAATTTTTATAGAGCAGCCTGTATACGGGGGAATCTATTGTAAAAAAGTATTCATTAACAAGTGGCCGTAGCGGCGCACACGCACGTTTTAGCACTTAAATGTAACAAAATAATATCGAGTATTGGTAAAAGCGTCACGTCCCACCTGCGGGGATCCCATCTCCTTTCTCGTTTCTTCTTCTTGATATTTCTCTATCTTACAAAGAAAATAAATTGAGAAAAATTTCGTTAAGAATTGTTTGATCTAAAGTAAAAGTTACACTGTCTGATACAGTCAAAGTCAAAGTTTAAATGTTTGTTTCATAATTACGATTGTTTCAATAGGTATCACAAATAAAAGACCTATTATGTGGTGTTATTTTCGTGAGGTCCGCTGTCCCGAACGCCATTTAGAGAAACAATAATAAATACAATAATAAACTCTGTATTTTGTTTATTGAACGATTGTTTCATTATCAAAAATCAAAAAATAAAGTCCTACATTTAAATTAAGAAACAATATTTTTTTGTCACCACAAACGCAGACACGATTCCCGATTCTTTTCGCATTTAAATCAGTTCCCCGGACCGCGAACAAATTGCCGTGACCGATAAAACAAGAGATCCCCAAGTTCGCTAACGGCGTCAATCCCTGACATCTCCCTGTTTACAAGGCCTCCCCTCCCGGACACAGGTAAGTGCTACTCAGAGAGATTTTTTTCGCAAACAGATCACGTGCGAAGCCGTCTCCTAAGTGAGTCGTCTTCGGTTCCCTCCGCGATTTACGCGCGCAAATATCCATTGGGCGCGCCATATTGATTCGCGCCAAGGGCGTTCGAAATTTAATCTTTTTTCGTATTTTTTTTTTGTTCTGTTACCAAACTTTTTCGCTCGCGTTGGTTGCAGTGAGGCGTGTTCGGATTTCAAAATTGTGACAACGTTTAACCTAAAATTATGATATACGTACTTTTTTTATGTCGTGTAGTGATGGCAGAGTAGAATACAATTGTCATCACCCCAAATCTCTCCCGTGGGTGTCGTACAAGGCGACTAAGGATAAATCAAATATGAAGAATGGACAGCAGCGTTCCTCTTTTACCATCTAGCAATAGCAATGTACTGTGACGTTTGTGACTGATAAATGGCAATAGGCTCGCCAGCAACATGGGACCTAACATAATTGGCGAAACGTGAGTGCTAGTTCACTTCCGCCTACCCCTTCTCCCCGAAGGGGTAGGCGGAAGGAAGTATAGGCGTGATTTATGTATATGTATGTATGGTACTTTTTTAGGCTAGACAGTGAAGCTCTTACTTGACCTTCGTCTCGCCTGATGGTGAGATGTTGGGACGAAGATGGAATCGAGCTTCATCTGGAACCCTCAATTCTTATCCTAAGCAACAGAAGTTGGTAAGATCAGGGGGACTTGAAAAAGTCGTACCACTATCTAAAGTTACTCTTAAATTAATTTAAAAAATCTTATCGTCATCAGTGCCACTTGTCGCATAATATTACACACAACTATTAAATAACACTGTTTCTTATAAAAAAAATATTGCCACGAAAAGGGCAACGCGCACTTCGAGCAAACAATCAATACTCGAATACCCTGGAACACCTTGAACCGTTTAAGACGAGGCAATCTTGGCCGGTCGTCGACAATCGAGCTCAATTGGCTAACGATTGATTATTCAATCAAAACAGATTGATCGGCATTATCGGATAATAGGAGCACAATTGGCTGGATGCAGACCACGGGCCGCGTGCATGTTGCGAACAACGTTCCAAATTCAAAGTTGGGAGCCGTCCAGGCGAGTTCGATATTTGAAATTGTCGATTTATTAGCTACTGTGTATTCAATTGATTTTGGTATTTGGCCAATGTAGAAATATGTGACGCATTCCAAATTTAAAATTTTGGAACGACAACGGCCGTGTGTATTCCAAAATGTATTAGATATTGAGCTGTATTCTCATCATCGTTATTCCAAAATCGACAAATCGGAACAGAATCTTGAAGATGAAAGTTCTTGGTGTAACTTGGTGAAACATGTCTATAGTATTTGTTTACGTGCGTATATTGTTAACGTTTCTGTTTACTGCACGGCTTAATACACTCTTAATAACACTTCGCGCTGAGAGACGCGCTATTCCGAAACCTTCGGGCTAGCAGTTACGGAGTGTTTATATTCTGAAAAAAACTTACAGGCCTGGCGGTTTCGGAGCAATTAACAAAATAATGTAACAGGAATAAGAGTCGGGAAAAACGTTCAATCAGTGACTTATTACAAAAATCCGTGCATCTCGAACGGCGGGTAAACAATAATTTAGTGGTGGTTCGTAAAATTTTACGAGTTTGTCCTTTCATCGGGTCTCAGGCGAAGCTTAGTTTCAAGTCCCGGTAAATTACAACTATTTGGTCGTAATATCGAATTTTAATATCCCGTGTTTTGGTTTCGCTGCGGTGTGTACGCTTTGTGTACATCGCAGGATAGGCCCGGAGATCGCCTGCTGCCAGTGTGTTTTGGAATGTGAAAAATTTTATACCGCTTACTCATACCGTATTGTTTAAGAATGAATCTTTATTAGAATTGGATAAAATTTGTTTAACATTTAGTATTATATTCACATGCAGGCAGCAGTGTTCCTCTTAAACCACCTAACAGTTACTGCGAATTACGTGCCCGATATATGGCAATAATGCTCGGCCCCTATTACATGGGGCGTAACATACTTTAGCGAAACGCGAGTGGAAATTTACCTTCGCCTACTCTAAATATATATAAATAGGCATGATTTGTGTATGTAGGTATTTATAAACCGAATCATTTAATTTGGTATGTGGGTCTGTAATTGTTCTTTATGATATGTATGTACAATGTACTACCTATCATTGCAATTTAGCTTCGATTTCTTTACGATCGAAATCATGATCACACTAAGCTACGGTATTCACCGAACTCAACAAGGACTTGTCGTAGAATGCCACTTTCGCAAAACGCCACTTTCGCACAGCGTCATTTTCTCTACCCGTCATTTTCGCAATTGTACCCTTCCTCCGGTTAACGATGTCTCAATTTTTTCTTTTATCCCAGCGACACCAAAAGGATATCCACCCTAATGTGTCACATAGGCCCCAAATAAGTCAACGTTTTATAGGTCATAAAAACTTATTATCAGTTCGGTAGGTGACTCTATTTGGTGGAATCGATACCGCAAGCTCTTTACGACCAAAAAAGGTTATAATTAAAAGATTTTAATGTCATTTTAGGGTCAGAGTCGCACGTTTAATTCCTAATTACGTAGGTTATGGCATTCTATCTATAAATATGTATTAAGATTATTCTAATATTATATAAAGAGAAAGTGGCCATTGATTATTTATTTATATTGTCAATCGATTAAAGTAACTAACTTTTTACCACTTACGCCCATTATAGTCTGATTAGAAAAAATCCGTCAAATTATGTTCTAACGCGAGACTAAGGGAACGACACCCAAAACGGTCAAGCTGCCTAAAGCGAGTATACTCTCGTTTATAAAATTCATTTTCACACATTATCATTTTAACACGTATCTATTATGGTCAGCCTTATTAACTGCTTCATTCATTGAAAACCCCATCTGTCCCCTTGAGTGTATGGAAAATATTATATACACCAGAGTACCCGCCATAGCCAGCAAGCCTGTTCTGGTTTTCCCTTTCCCCTGCGGTTTTGAAAATTTTCTTTCCTTTCATTTTTAAAAGCAAAAAAATTATAATTGCGATTGAGATATAGTGTCGTTGTCTTAATAAAAACAATGACGTGCTGTTTTTTTATCTGACCTTTACCTCTTTCTTTTTCACTTTTCACCACAGCGGCACTTTTACACTTTCCGACCGTACCGTAAATACCGTGACCACATTATAAAACGGGACGAATGCCCGAAACGCTCGCGAAACGCCGTACAGAATCAAAAAGCATAAACAGTGCGGTGTTTACTGCTCCCCCCTCTTCCCCTTGTCTCTCCCCCTTCACCCCTTGTTTCTCCCCCTTCTCGGAGACGCAGATCGACCGGTCGCTCCTGGATTCCTGCCAAGGACACTCGGGAGCGCACGCGAGACATTTTAATTGTCAAAATTGCGCCCGCGCAGCCTTTGATCGTGCCGCCTTGGGGTCCGTTCACACAGACCGGCCCGGAGAGGAGAGAACATTTCGAACGCGTAAAAAATAGAGTTTTGTGTCTTTGTAACAAGGTTCCTTTTAAGTTTCATATATTTTTCTATAAAAATGCACGAGACCGTCTCACAGCAAATACAGATACGAAAATACATATGAAAATAAACCGTATACCAATAAGTCTGAATTCAGTTTTAAATGCTTAATAAATGGTATGCTGGGTGCGGTATTGGTGGAGATCCGTCGGGAGTATTGACTCGTCTAATTAGATTTATTTGGTTAGTGAGAGCCGGTGAGGATAAAAAGTATAAAGCTCAATGTTGAATGGCTGGCTTTTAGCCAAGGGGTTTCGAGTACAAATCCTGGTAAGGCCAAGCGTTTGAGTGACAAACACAGACATTAATATGCTGGTAAATGTTTATATACCTATTATATTTTCTAATATTTATATGTACTTCTTTGTTGATGTGTGCGAATGTAGCACCAAATATTGATTTATTTAATGCATAATGTCAGTTTTAAAATTTTATATTACAGCATCTTTATGTTCAGACATCTATTTCTGCAAATAATTCTAATCTTTGTGTAATTAAATGTTAAAGGTTCTAACGAAATAATAATACTGTGCCAAAAAAATTGGACTAAAAGTAATTGATCCTTATCTATACATTTATCATGTAATTGTTGAAAGAACTGAATACATAAGTTTTAGGAAAATAATATGTTAACATACTGTTTTTTTTCCTCTCTTTATTGTTTATGTGATGTCTAACCCAAGCTTTAAGCTATGTGAAATTAAATATTGATAAAATTCAATTCCATTAAAAAAATAAAGAAAATTAGACATTTAACTAACCAATTCCTGCGAGTCGGAAAAAAATACCTCACAAGTAATTCCAAGGGATTCCTGTCGATGCGAAATCACATAGAGATGTGCAAGTGGTTAGATGCAAGATATTTTAATCGACGAAATCGTTTGGACCGCAACGGCGACCCGTGTGATGTCGCCGACGGGTCTTACTTGGGAACCAATAGAGTTTGATAATCACTATCTCCGTCCTTCTCAGGACATGGTCTGATGGTGCTTTCTTTCGTTTACTTTCATCACTAGCACCTTTCCGGTAAGATATGATATGAATTCAAAGGCAGACATTAATTCATCTGTAGCTAGCCTTCTCTCGACATGGTTTCTATCGTTTCTTCACTTCATCACTAACACCTTTCCGGTAAGAATGATATGAATTCAAAGGGAGACATACATTAATTCATCTGTACCTAGCCTTCTCTCGACATTGTTTCTATCGTTTCTGTACATTCACCACTAGTACCTTTCCGGTAAGATGTCATATGAATTCAAAGGCAGTCCATGGCTTGATGAAGTATGACCGGTAGCAATGGAAAAGAAAACATACTACGTCGACCCCAGATAAACCGAGAACAAGACAGAAAGATGATCAATCAAACAAATAAAACAGAAATTATTTTGACTTGTATTGTGTGATTAAAGATTTTTTGTGACAGTCGCCATTCAATACTGTCACCCCTTTACAAAATTAAATCAAATTAGAATCTATTACAAAGAAACATAGGTCGCTTAAATTTTTGATTAAAAATATTTTATTAATTTTATCCAAAAGTACAAACTCGCTCGATTTCATGATAGGTCTCTAAATCCAATTCCCACAGTTCGATCGTCAATCGATCTGTAACTGTGGAATGCGTTTGTTTCAGCCGTGTATACTCGGCACCTTGCTATTTTTTTTAAATACAATTCTTTAAGCTGCTATTGCAATTTTTTTTTGTTTATAGTCTTTTTTCAACTGTTTAATAGACTTTACTAAAAAAATCTGTATATACTTAAATTGTTGTACAAAACAAGAACAATTCTTTACGCAATTTATTTTATTATAAAATAAACAATTCTGTTCATAAGTTGTTATTACAAAAAAACAACGGCTTATACAATTTTTATTACAAAAAGAGCACATAAGGAATCTTGTCGCTCATCTTCGTGTTCTATTTTATTCTTAATCGTATAAGTTCTTCTGGGATATAATTATAGAAGTACCTAACCTATGATGTATGTACAATGTGCAGGCATAATAGCTAAATACCATTTTCCTTTTACTGACTCAATCTATCCATCTTTTGCAACTTTACCATCATTATATTGATATTTATCTGAACATTATAATTATATTAAATGTAAGAAAAGTTAAAACAAAAAAAAAACTTAGTG
The DNA here is from genome assembly GCA_963931975.1 of Cataclysta lemnata. Lineage (NCBI taxonomy): Eukaryota > Metazoa > Arthropoda > Insecta > Lepidoptera > Crambidae > Cataclysta > Cataclysta lemnata. The sequence goes on from OZ008357.1 coordinate 11,451,853, forward strand.
AAAAATTTCGAAGAATTATGGTCCTGATACTGTAATCGAATTGTTTCGAAGCCCGCATCACAGAACTTTTTTTTTTATTTTCCTGCCTTTTTTCTTTATAACTTAACATTCACAGTTAATAGAATGGAACTCTGCGTTAGCAAGTGCCTTAGCATAAATGCAAGCCGTGGCCCCCGGCTGTCCGCGGCCCTGACCCGCCGGAAGTAGGGCCCACTGACCCACTGTAAGGTCTTACGCACACTGCGAATGTGCATCTTCCAATGCACCGACGACACTATTCAACTAGACAATTGAATAAGTACGGACTACATCACGACCGTATATCTCTGAAGGGGTATCGGTTAAATGATCACGTTTCGACAGAGTGTAGCTGGTGTTTTCAATCTAATAAATTGTACATTAATCAGTTAAATACATTTCTTTCTTTATAAACAAATAAATCAAACTTAAGAGAAAGCAAAATTGGACAGACAGGGACGGAAAACGTGGGTTCGAACATGATTTTTCGTAATATTTCCGTCCTGTTTTTATTGTGTAACATATTTTTTTTTATTTCATTTTACTTAATTATGTCGAATTCTCGTCAGTCTCATTATAGATAGGTACTTAAGTAAAGAAAAATATGCGTCTTTCATGAAACTACAAGCCTCATTGCGAGGAACATTTATCGCTTGTAAAAGAAAAACAAAACCATCACTTCGACATTTCCTATGAGCGAAGCAACACAAGACGAAATTGCTACAATGATGCTAAAATAACAGTCAGACTGAGCCCAATAAAACGAAACACCATCTGATTACCGGCGAATTAAAAAGGATGTTTTTGACAGCGCGGGAGAGTGCAGAATTAACTGTCAATCGGGTTTGACATCTGCGAAAGGGAAAAATGTGGATCGCGCGCCGCTGCGTTTTTGCCCGGATGCCGATTGTACTACGTGACGTTCTCACAGCGCGGCAGCGGCGGAACGCGCCGTTGAGGCGGATTCCGCCCGAGAATTAGCGAATCACCTGTCCTAATTACGCGGCCGATTACGAATCCGCAGCCGAGATCGAATTTTGAACGGCCCTGATTCGAAATGCCGAGCTGATGCTGAAGTTCCATTTTTGAATTTCATCGATTCCACCCGCGAACTGTCCTAATACAGAGTTCGAATTTCGAATTTCATTGATTCCGCTCGCGATTTATGTACTTGCCCTAATTACGGGGCTGATTTCGAATTCGAATTTTGAACTACACTGATTCGAAATAGAGAGCCTAATTCTAACGTTCCGTTTTTAAATTTCATCGATTCTACCCGTGATTTCGCAAAACACCTGTTCCGCGGGCGATTTTGAATCCGCAGCTAAGATCTAATTTCGAAATGCAGAGCCTGAATTTAAGGTTCCATTTTTTTATTTCATCTAATATAGGGCCAGTTGTTTCGCTAGCAACGTAACCGTTATTAATTATAAATCATCCACAGGCTATCTGGCGAAAGGCGTTACGCTGTCACAATATATCAATGGAGTGGCCATTTTCCCGATATCCGACCGCGATCGACGATTTCCAATCAAACATTCGGGAAAGAGCGGCCCCTAAACGGAAAGCTGTCGGATAACAAAACATTAACATAACAAAAGTGACGAAAGGAGCGCTCGCGGTGAATCGACAATCCGGCAAATTCACAACCGATCGCGCGGGGAACACACAAAAGTGGCCTTTCGCATGCAAATTCACCGGGAGGGGAATTCTTTCGGGGATTTTTCACCCGGAGACTTCCGCGCGGTTCGCGCGTCCGGGCGCCTCTTCCGGCGTCGGTGTCCCCGGAAATCGGATGAGCCGGGCCCGCGCCATTGAGTCCTCCCAAAGTGGTCATATTTCCGTTCCGCGCTTCTTATTGACTTTGAATAATGCCCATTGTTGTGTTCGATGGCGCGTTCGCCGGATTTTTATTGTGTTGCCGACACGTTCCCCGCGCCTTGTTCGCGATTTGATTTCTTCGCGGATAAATCGACTGGTTTTATTGCACTTGTGGCGCTGTGTTATTCTTGTGTTGACGGCGAAACGAGTCAGCACGCATTGTACACCCACGGATGTGATAATTAGTTTTAATAAAAATATATTGATTCTTACTCTTTTTTGTATCCATAGTACATCGATCAAATTGCTTACTTTGAGCTAAATTATGAGTGTTCCTTAGGTAAAAAATGCGTACAAAAATCGCGCGAAAATGTGTTTTTAAAATAACCCCGCATAATTCGGCTCAGTTTGGCTTTTCGACTGTAGTTATTTTCCATTCTTACGTCTCAATACTAAAGTTAACTCATGTTTGTATCGCGGTTAGGTAATTAAACCTCGATAACGCAGATAGCCCGTAACCGGGTATTGTCAATCAAAGCGTACGGCGCCACAAACCGGGCCTAATCGTCCCGTCCGCGTGTGACCGCAAATAACCACCGATTGCCACGCAGCATCGATGGGTTAACTGTCGTTAGGGGCATCTAATCGCCGCTGGAACCGATACTGGGCTTTAGTCAAGGGTTAAGCGCTTGTACGATCACTTTGCTACCTTCGTTGTACATGCATAAAATACGCTTATTTATCTGTAGGCAGAGGTGACTAAACAAACTTATTGTCATCTAGCGGGCGCGTAAGTCGCAGTATGTGCTATAACTATGTGGTTATGTTCAAAATATGCTATAAAATTTTTATAAAATTTCGGACGTACTTTACTGGTTAAAAATTATACCGTTTTAAAAAAAAGCGTTAGAAATGAAAAAATAAAAAAGCTATACCTACTTACCTAGCTAAAAATCCACATCTATTTACTAAATCGTCATATCGTACACCTGTATTCAGTGTATTCATTTACATTTATTTCACACAATTTGAACATTTGCCTGCATAGTTTGTGGATTTGAGTCCAGTACTGAATCTAGATAATAGCCCTCAGCACGACTACTAGTACAACTCACAAATGTCATGTTTTTCAGCAAACGAATAAAGTACTACACTTTTTCGAAACTGCATTAACGTTAATTTTACGTTCTCAATATAGCTATCAAAATAGCGAATTGTTTGTAATTGTAGCCATCATCAAAGAACACTTGAGGTAAGTACTAGGCTTTTATAGATGTCAATTACTATTGATGTAACAAAAATTACCTTTCGAAGACACAGCGCACTTCTTCACATAATATATCGTTAAGCTATACGATTGGCCTTTTCTGTAAAATGGGGGCCGGTTACATGAAATACACGTGTAATTAAACCTCCTATTAATCGGCGGCCCATATAAGACTATAACGATATAATTACACTACTACTATCGAAGGCATAAAAATATTTCTTTTTCAATCCATGCGGCAACGTCCGTGTTTTAATGACATACTGACATGTGTGGCTTTTGTTGCTACTGGGGTATTGTCGTTGGAACCAAGGCTTTGTTTTGCAAATACTACAACATGGCATCTTTGAGAATGAATAAATTACAATTATAGCAAAAAGTCGGCATTGATAGAAAGAAAATTGCTTTCGAAAAAAATGGAACACGTAATACGTGGCTATAAAATTTTAAAATTTGCTCTCAATGTACCATCATCAAGTTGTGACTTCATAGGACCACCTAAAGAGTAAAATCAATCGAATCACAATTGACCTAGAAATCAGTGAACACACATACAAAAAACACACACACCCTCTTTTTTAAACGAGTTAAAAAACGAGAGAACCTTGTTTTCGATCGCAATTAAATCAAGTCAAATACGTTGCCAAAAGCAATTTTCTTAAGACTGGGAAAATATTAAGCTGTGATCGTATTGTTATGGAAGCTGATACAGTCATCAGATAAGGAACGCAGGGAATGTGCTCGTGGAACCAAGGCATCACCAGTGCCAAAGTAGCATTTGGCAATGGCTCTTTAATGTCAAGATTAGCAATGATTTGTGAACGGAACGATGTGATGTGATTGATCATCCTTCTCGCATTGTGTTTCCTCAATGTTGAGGGTCGTGGCTGTCTCAAAACAATAATATCTACATACATAGATCACACCTATTTATCCCCGAAGCGATATACGGATGTGAATTAACACTCACGTTTCGCCAATTATGTTACCCCAAATAATCGGGACGAGCCTATTGCCATCTATCGTGCAAGTAAATCGCAAATAGGAACGCTGCTACCCATTACTCATCGCTGTCTTAACCTTTAGGGCCGATTTCAGCGCAGAATTAAACGTGATCAATTGAAGTTGAACTCGGCTTATGCTCTAAACTGAGTTCGGCTACCAAGTTTGCATGAATCAAAACCAAGTTTTATTAAACTCAGTTTCTATGAGAGACGGTGAAATCGGCCCTAAGTCACCTTGTAGGTACGACACCCGCGAGAGAGATGCGGTTGGTGACAATTTTATTCTGCTCAGCCATCACCACGTGGAATAATATAGCTATAATATTAATTATATATCTCAATCATGTTATCTTAATATGGGCTCTCTTAAACATGTCATGTTATTATATGAATTGATTAGAAAAAGGATCGTGTTGTGTAGTCTGTCGCGATGTAGACATAAACACATCTTTACAGCACTTCACTGGCAGTAAAAACAGTTGTAAGCCAAAAAACGCAATAAAATCCGAGTAGGTAGGTACTTACATCAGAAATAGCCGATACGTCGGCAGATGCGTCCCGTTACTGTCGCGGGTTTGATTCCCGGCACCTGTTGTTTTCAAACTCTTCGATTACGGCCATTAGTGTAGATATTTAATACTATCGAGTTCATTTTGGATCCACTCCGAATCTGTACGGATATAGAACTTTCGTCGTTCGTGATTGAGTTTAATTTCGCTTCAGCTCGAAATCGTATTTCAAGCTTTTTATTATTATTTGTGATAGTTCGTAATTGTCATATAGTAAAGGTTTATTAGTCTATTGATTAATATAATGTTCAGCACTATAGTGTCGTAATAGTATAAGAGCCAATTTAAAATTTCAACAATTTATGCCAATAATTTATATTGACTATTGCCAAAAAAAATCTTTATTGATATAATATTTACTTTTAACAAGACATACCTAACAAAAAAAATGTAAATTTATTCTGCCGTAATATTTAATGTAGTGTGCCACTTCCTAGTATTATTGGCACTATAGTAAAATTCAATAAAATATACCTACCTAATTTGAAATAAAACAACTTTTACGGATAGCACTCGCGTATAAATTGGTGTTTGGCATATTAATTATTTAACCCGACGTTTCTATCACTTTACAGTGGCCGTGGTCACGGGAGTCCAAACACCAAACACCAAATTATACGCGAGTCTTATCCGTAAAAGTTGTTTTATTTCAAATGTGTAGTGCTCGTGCAAATATAAGAAAACATTATACCTACCTAAGTCTTCTTAATTAATTATTTAAAAAACTTATCGTCCCAAATCCTCAAAACAATTAAATTGTTTAACTACTTATCAGACTTTGTCGGTAGCATTCACTAATTCCAATTATCACATTAAACATTTTCCTTGTCTGGACCGTATTGCAGTTTAAAATTGACCTTAAGGGAACGCAGCCAAGAATCAGTTTCGCTTGGCGCAGATGGCTGGGTGCAAAAGGGTGTAACTCAACAATAAAATGCTTTTGGTCAGCCGCAACTCAATAAATACTTCATAGTATCGGTTGAGGGCGCCTTGACCGGACGTCCGGCCTTCGATCTTGTGCCCTCAGGGAAAGCCCTTCTCAGGGTAGATTCACATGACGCCAGACTTTATATTTTACAGAATTAACGTTTTATGAAAACTGTTTTATAATATTTTGCAAGTATAGCTGAGTAGATAATTTGGTAGTTATATAAAAACTGTGGATGACTCATCGCTGTCTAAACTCTTAGTCGACTTGTATGACACCCGCGGCAGAGACAGACATTTTTCTTTTGGGCTGTCGTCACGGCATATCATAGAAAAAGTTATTATGGATGATTATTACTAACGTTTGGCATAGGTTTAAATTATGCAGGTACTTTGGATTTCATATTTTTGGTTGTCAGTTGCATTGTCCTTTGCTATCCAGTGGTGGCTGTTTATGTCTATGTAGTATATTAAAAATATTAATACATATAATTATATCAAAACCCAGACAAAATAATTACTCCGCCACCTAGTCTCCGTTACACAAGAATGTCTGTGTTCATAACAAATATTTGCCCCTACCAGGATTCGAAATTAGTTATTTTTAATATGTAAACGCTCTGTTGAGCGATACGTATCACATACTTTCTTCAATTATTTCTCACAAACGCGACATGTAAGCCATCCCCGAGGGGGAGTTCACAAGGGCGCGAGGTCACTTTAAATAATAGACAACTGAGGGGTTCCGTAGGCGAGAAAAGTCCGGCCAAAGCCGCTGCGATCCGGCAGCCCACCAGCGTAACCGGAGCCCCGCAGCAGGAGTCATTATTGTAATTACTTCTCTAATCCAATGTGAGTTTAAAAGTGTGTGCACCAAACGAATTACCTTTTAGCTCAATCGCTGCTTCCTCTTGTGAAGTTCCGCTTGAGACTTAAGGACGTGAAGTTAATATTAGATAAATTAGAGTACCTACTTCCGATGTTTTAATGTGTAGAAATAAATACATACATACAAAAAACACGTTTTTGATGACAAACACTGTTTTAACATCCACATTTAGCCAAGTCAGGTCTCAGGGTCATTCGCTTGGAACTTTAATGGCAGTCATTTGCTAGATACCTAGTGTACCAGAAACGCTGAGAAATTGTATTATATTATACACATCGACCAAACAAAGAGGACTTTTTAACGTTGCTCCAAATAGTTAGGGTTAGAAATTTTGATGTGGACTATAAAATGTCAGACCCTATTTAATTTTTAACTTTTTATTACTAAAAAAGAAACATAAAGATTCTTTACATTTTTTCACTCGTTATAATGATTGGAGTATACACAACAAGCTCAAATTGGTCATGCAGGTATCTAAGTTAGCCATCTGCGAGCCAGAGAACGTGTGATAAGTAAAATTTCGCAGTTGTGTCCGTCTCCTCTCTCAGTTGATGTTCCGCGATAATATTATTGTTCCCCTCACTCGCCAAAAGGCCTCCAAGTGGTCGCAGAGCAAGAAACTAATTTCCAAGTCCACATTACATCGGTCAAACAGCAAAGATGCCGGGCCCGGTCAAGAGGTGTTTTATTGGGATAATCCCGGATTACCATTGTATCCTGTCACGGGTCATCGCCTTAATTACGGTCAATAGTTCCGTCCGAACTGTCGGTTCAGTTTAACTAACACCCGAGTTCGGGTAAAGTATTTATACGACAAAATTTGCATGCGCGCCCCCGTGAAAAGTTTAATTTGGGATCGATTTGGTGGTTTTGCGACATTTCGCCGTTTCAAAGACTCCCCTTTTGCTGTATCGGTTAATAGTTTACGAGCACACGAGTAGCTGTCTAGTTAACTCTTCTCTTTGATTTGGGTTCAGAAATGTATTAAGAAGTAATAAAAGGATCAAAACAAATAAGAACTTCATTAGTTCACATTTAAAATAATGACTACTGTTTTTCATGGCTGGTTTGGTCAAATCGCTGGATATTAGCTAAAAGGTCCCGGGTTCGAATCCTAGTAGGGGCAAAATGTGTGTGTGCTTATAGGTTGTGACATATACAATGTTATCCTCCAATAACGTATCAACGCTCCAAATCGCCTAGTAAGAAAACAAACACTCGATGTCGAAAAATAGAATTAACTCCCAAGAGTGGAATTTAATTCAAAAGCTATTCAACCCATACAATAACTCTCATAGAAGTGGCCATGAGCACAAAGCCATCTTGAGTTATTGGTACTATAATAATGTTAATCCGTGCGACGAATTCCATCACAGCTATTGATCTTATTCAATGATCGCGATACAAAAAGACTGTACATCCAAAAGAGTCTTCCAACTGGATCGCTTGCAAGCCAAACTGCTTTCTAAGTGTATACTAACACAGTCCATATTGCATTACGCGGTGTTTAACACGTGCAATCTCCTTATGAAAACGGATATTGCTTATTAATGTTTGAATCGGACTATTGCCAATAAAGATGATTGGGCTCCGCACCGGAGCCATGATTGCATACTAAAACTATTCTGATATCGTTACTTTAATAATAACATGAAGTACCGCTGATCACTCCATTTACATTTTAATTAAACATATTGTTGCGTCCTGTTGCTTCTTTGAAATATTCCTTTTTAATCCCGACATTCAAAGAATAACAGTTGCATCTGACAGATAAGTTTTTTATTGAGAACCGAGTTACACCAGTCCATAAACAAAGCAGCCCCCTAATACTAAGATTGTAATTAATTACCGACACCAGATACACAGACTTCACGGACGTAATCATAACATAAATAAATCACGACAAAAAACAAGAACTGATGAAGATTGAGTCGCCACATGTATCATATTTATGTTTTGAAAAGCTATTTCTAGTATCGGAGAAGCGCGTCGACGGCTTATATAAATATTCATTCTAAATAAGATAACATAATAAAAATGCTTCAGAACGCCGCGACCGAATTGAGATTTTATTCGTTTTTGAGTTGCGCCGTTTTTCGTTCGAGGCGCTCCTCGGTCCTTACGCTGGGTCGTGCACCTTCTGATTTATTAAACGCTGACGAATAAATAATAGATTTATGAATAGTAATAACGAACGGGCAATAATCGTAAATTAGATGTCGTGTTCGAATTAGTTCACGGCATCGTTATAATTTTGTGTAAAAATAACATAATTTTACACAGTTTAATCGAGTCGAACTAAATGCAACACGATTGTAACAAAACAATACCTAGTTAAATTTGAAACAAAGCCAAGACCGTCGCAAGATGTCGAATCAGCATTAATACAGTTTATTATTACACATTTATTATTCTTTGATAAGAAAGAATGCGCAGACATTCTCCTCGAAGGAGCCGTCCTCATCTCGGCGACCTGCGCCGATGAGAGGGACGAGCATACAAGAAAAACGTGCGAAAGAACGGGACAGAGATATCTCCGATAACACGTCAATACATTCCTTTCGGCGGGCACATACGAATACGTGTTTTTTCCCCAAGGCAACAGAGTCGAGATTCGCCGGCGTCTGCTAATGGAAAACCGATATCACATCAATATATTTTACGGCGCGCCTCTCCAAGCGAACTGCGGTCCTGTGTCTTGAGGCGTAGGGTCGCGATTGAGTTTTTTCGTGTTTTTAAGAAGGCGTTCTCGATATCTCGCAAGATAGTGAGGGCGTTTGGAACCGATCGAAGACCGATTACGTTATTGGAAAAACACCTCTATTCGATAAGGGAGAAGGCTCGCTCCCGAGGCGTGCCTCGGCGCGACACGCCCATGTCTTATGTGGAAAAATGAGGAGTGACGCTTTGCTGTTTTCCTTCGATCGTCTTACTGCGGCAATGGCTTTAATTCAACTTATATTTCGCTTTTATTTACTGAGCCGTGTTCGATGTAGACTTACATTATTGTTTTTGTTTGCAGGTATGTTAGCTGCGGCGGTTATGGCGTGCCTTTTCGAGGTAATTTGAGTTACTCATTCGCACATAGTAAACTCGACCGAAAACAAAGCGCGAACGGTGACGTTCCAAATTTCAAATCGCACTTCGTTAATTCGTATTGAATTACACCTATAGTTCTAGCACAATTCCAATTTCAAAAACGCAAATCGCGTCAATGAATGCGCTCCAAGCCGGCGAAACAAAACACACTCACGATCGAAACCGAATGAAGTGAAAGAGCTCGATTAACGATTTCGAAAAAGGAACCAACGCGTTCATTATGCGTTCGGATTTAAAACAATGCGGGCATTCAGCCGTTGGTCTGTTTTGAATATGGAATTTGACGGACAGTTCCGGGTTGAGCTTTTGATTGTGTCACGCTACCTGTGTTTGTTGGGATTGAGTGGCCATGACACTTCGGGTACAGTCCGAAGTCCAATAGGTACAGTCAGGGTACAGTCGGTCCGAGATATAGACACCAAAGAAAGTGGCGTATCTATCGGCCGGCTCGCCCACGGCCGATCGCGCCGCCACAAAGAGCAATTTAAGTTGTACAGTGATTGATTCCACCGATACATCACCAAAGGCGTTTTTCTATGAAAAATGGCTATAATCGACTTAAAAACTCATTAGGGCGAAGACAAAGAAATCGTCCGACCGCCATTTGTCTAATTTGAGTTTCTCGATCGAGACGAATTTCGGACGTGATTACTACGAGCGACGGCTTCCTTTTTTGTGTTATTAAATGCGATCAAAGAATTTTAATTCCGGTATCCTTTTAATATCGGATGTCGTGGAATTGGCTGCTTCGGCATGAGTAGGTACTTACCTGATGTTTTGTTGTCACGACTGTGTTTCGTATAGAGATCGCATCTGGGCAGTGATGGTCTTGGTTTTGATTTTAATGTCAGAACCTTTTAATCTCCAAGCCCTGCTTTCTCTTGTTCCACTTCAAAAGGAGTCAGTAGGTACCTACAGCATGTGTTTTTCTTACATTGTACTTTAGAACTCACTTTTTCATCTTTCTCATAATATCATCTTGTACCATCCCTATAATCCATCCATCGTCTCTTCGACCTTTCTCTGTCTCTTTGTTAATTATTATTGTTACAAAGTAAATTACCAATGATTATCTAGTTTCAGTATCGAAAGCAAAACAATTTCTCTGATTTTCAAAAGATGGGTAACCTTTTCTTTTGGGTTCTTAGCCGTCGTAATAGCTAAAGTTGTAGTACCTACCAACTGAGTGCTTAATAACGTGTCTCCTGCTAGACCAGTCCGGCTAGCATGACCACCCAAACACGATATGATATAGCCATTTATCGCGTTGAAATTACAATAATCATTGGATTTTTGACAGTTCAAAGCGATTAATGGCTATATCTGTATAATATAGCCTTAGAGGCTTAGAATTCAATTACTCAATTCAAGCTTATTTAAGTGTTACAATCAAATGATTTTTGACTGTTCAACGCGATAAATGGCTATATCATATCGTGTTTCGGGGGTCATGCTAGCCGGGCAGGAAGGGTCTACCCAACAGTGGGACGCAGTAGGAAACTCACGGTTCACGCAGGCGCAGTCGTCATACGACGACAGATGACACTGCGTCAACGCGACCATTGTGAACGGCAGAGCACATGTTCCGTGTCAGCTACGTCACGTTAATTAATGTCGACAACAGGATATGGTAATAAAGCACACCCGCACAGAAGAAATCATAAACAAAAATTATTGAAGAAAAAAAATCGTTCCAAATTTGAATACGTCGTACAATTAAAACTGAGCGGCGCAAGGGGGCGCTTTCATAGTTCACAAACGATCACAATACGACCGATAATTCAAAAATAGAACTCGAAAAAACGAATCTCCGCCGCCGTCACCATTCAAATTAGACGACAAGATAATTTTTGAATATGGATCGTGTTGTATTTGAATAAGTGTTACATTAATATTCTTTTGTGATAATTTCGAATTCGGAACGCCCACACCCGGCCATTGTCTCGCGAGTTATTGGCTCATTAGGCGACATGTAGCTTTGTCTGGGCCGATTTGAATTTTTGATTTTCGAATCGAACCCGATCGATTTGTGGCGCATAAACTTCATGTCAACAGACAATTACTTTCATAATCATGTTTGTTTATTGTTTGCGCAAAACAAACCACAAACAGTTATGCTGAAAAAATGTTTTAAAGTATAACAACAGACATTTCAACGGCCACAAAGTAACAATTGAAAGCTAAAAAAACATACACTCGCATTTCAATTACTGCGACAAAAATATCTGACGGTGAATCTTGCATCCGACTTCCGTATTACAGTGCTATCTCGAAAAACTCGAACAAAGGGTCGAAATGATATATTTGTACAATAAGAAAGCGAACGTCGCCCACATACGGACAGATGTTCAAATTACGTATGCTAATGTGCGATGTAATCCTTGGGGTGGACGCACACTGAGCGGAGCGCGACGCGGTTTAAAATATTTGTAGTTTTTTTGTTTTTGCTCTCTTAAAACATTTTAGTAATGTAATTTGTGGGGTAAGCTTTAGCGTCATTGGTGACATTGAACGGCTGGTGATGATGATGATGAACTTTGTAAATATAATCAGCTTTTTTATTTTGACTAATAGTAGGTACAATTATTATAGATCAGAGTAGGTTTATGGTTTATAATTTTTTTCGTGAAAAGGTAAATAAACACGCTTGGATTACATGGCTAATGAATTAAAACAATTAGGTATTAATTCATATCTACATATAAATATATATTCGCTACATATTCATATCGAGTAATGGTTGTTATTTTACCTTAAGATAGAAAAATATATATTTTTTTATTTTACTAGCCTGAAAGACTGCGCAACACTTAGTTAATGTTGGTAAAATAATAAAATTAAATATTATTGTTGAAAATTTGAAGAAATTTACCAAACAAGTCAAGATCACGTCTGCGCTCTCTTATAGGTGTGACCGAGCCCTTAGGCCTCCGACCCGCACTCGATCGATTATGAATGCGGTGAATCTCGATTGTCGCGTCACTAGTCGATGCTTTGTATCGAGACAATGACAGTTTATTTTTAGAACACGCGTCGTTTGAAGGTGACGACTTATCTATCGATGTCGCGACAGGAATCCTACGACATCGTTGCTAGATGACAGGCTAGAGATTCGAAAATGACATATCTCGAGATAGTGAATTTTTGGTCACCTATCCAATGACCGGCCTAAGCGAACATTGCTTAGTTTACGGAAACGCAGGCCAAACGCGCTAAGCCACTGCCCTATCTAGTTGACAACTTTATTTTGCTTACTTTATCCATAAACAAATAATCTAATCAAAACCTACTACAAAATATTAATTGTTCCCTAAAACATTTTATAATTTTTTGTACAGAAATAAAAGTCCCTAAACGAAATGTACCAATAAACACAATTCGATGTCAACATTCCACTTTCGCTTAAAACGCATTCCCGATCGCCCCAGCCCCAAACAATCTTTCGTTGCAATAAAATTCCATCGTCACAAAATATTCTAATAAAAAAACTGACTACTCCAATAGGTGGCGACGATCGAAATGTGTTGCATGTTTGTTACCATAGTATTATTTTTGTTGAGTGTTCTATATTTAAATTAGTGTTGGAAAAAATATTGAAAACATCAGAATAATTTCGGATCTCGCATCAGAATGTAATAATTTTATTGCTTTTTTCCATATCATTATCAAATGACAAATATTTACTCCCGCGTCTTATTTGGATAGCGTTTCAAAGTCTTCAATAAAAGTGTTATTTAGAAAACGATAGTAGCAGATAAGTGTTTTATAAAGGTGTCAGTTTCACGTTGTACTGATACATTATCAGACAGCCTAATAATGAATCTGATTACAATATAATTAACTGACATCATAGATATCGGAGTCGCCATGATGTTTTCACCGTCTACTGAACACGTAGGTAGATAGATAAAAGGGTTATATCAATTTAATTTTATGACAAATTGATATTTCGCTTTTAAATACAAAAATTATGCTGACGAATAATGGGGGTGTAATGTTAATGGAATTGAGAAACAGAAATTGCCATAGTTAAATCGATTGGTACATTTAAAATAATAATTTTAAATATGTAGTATGTTGGCCGTGTGGTGACGGCAGAGTAGAATACAATTGTCACCACCCCAAATCTCTCCCGTGGGTGACGTACAAGGCGACTAAGGATAAATCAGTGATGAGGAATGGGCAGCAGCGTTCCTCTTATACCTACCACCTAGCAAAGTACTGCGACTTTTGTGCCCGATAAATGGCAATAGGCGCAATATCGCCACCTATTACATAGGACCTAGCATAATTGGCGAAGCGTGGGTTCTAGTTCACCTCTGCCTACCCCTTCGGGGATATAGGCGTGAATTATGTATGTATGTAGTATGTAAATTTGTAGCAACTGCCTTCATTAAAAATGTGGAGATCGTTATAAAAATTGAGAAAAATACATAATATTATTTGGTACTTTTACCAAACACAGTACTTCATTCGACTGTAGCTGCATTCCGTTACCTTTCCGTTACAGGGCCTCAACACGCGATTTTCGACGGAAAAGCTCAATTTAAAAATCGAACTCTATCGAACGCATCGTTGGGGGTAAGAAAGTATCCGTGTAACGGTCCCCCAACGGCTCAATCTACGCACATTTAAATTGCCCTTTCCGAACAAAACCTCATTACTTCCCGAAATATAACCTCTATGGAGGCAATAAATAACGTAAAGGCGGGCATATTTCAAAACAAGAAAAAAAATAATACATAAAAGTTGTTTCCCGCCAAGCTAATGCGCGCCACTGTTTTCATTGTCGCGCGGCACCTAATCCGCGAACTGTTGAAAGCGGGCGATGATTCGATAAATCGTCACGATTATCAGTTGAACGCTTCCTTTTTTGAAAACGGAACTAAAATAATTTCAGAAGTATTTATTTCTCTAGGTTATAATATAGATTGCTGATTGATAGGTTATATCCATTCTAATAAGATCAATGAAGAAATTATATATGAATCTTATTAGGTAATTATACTGATTGGTGTTAATATGTTTTACATTTACAGTATATCGTGGTCGCTAATTACCACATAATTTACTGAACATATTCGTATTCCTAAGCTTGAAAATAATATCACAAAATATAAAAATTTATTACTTATGCCTAATTCCACAAGAAATGCGTTCTTATTGCTCTGGTCTGCTCTGCTCTAACTCCCGATATTGAGTATTAAAAAAACCTAAATATTAATGTTTTATCAACCATTGTTATAACACAATCGGCTGTCAATACATTACACGGCTGAAAATTTAAAAAATCAAAGTCGCCGACGCGACTCGCGATGCAGTGGAAACGCGCCCGCGGCCGTAGATTTCTGCATTACTTTAGTATGCAAATGCGACACCGAGACACTGTAACGGCAATTTGAATTATTTTTTATGGCGCTCGAGTGTATTGAGAGGCAAGCATTGCCCCAACGTATCTGTCCTTCGTAAATTTTGAATGAGCGTTCCTTATTTGAAAATTTGAATTTTCGAATGTGGAACGTCACTTTGATTTATTTACACGGGTTGATGTTCCCGCGTAATATTAAATATGTTGGAGTGATTGAATTGGAGATGGAATATTGGAAAGCGGAACTGTGTACTGAATTTAAAAATTTATAAATTCCGCCATCACCTTTATTTATACTAATGTGTTTTTGCAGTAGGTACCTACCTAATCCATTTTTATAAATTTTAATGTTGCCGCTTTAAAAAAATATACATTTTGTCTGTATGTATAAATAAGTCACACCTGTTATCCCCGAAGGGGTAGGCACAGGTGAATTAGCACCCACGTTTCTAATTTATCAGTTATCACCCAAATATAAATTTTTAGCCCCTCTGCGGTTGAGGGTTCCAAGCGAAGCTCGATTCCATCTTCAGCCCTTATCGTCACTTAGAGAGCGCGCCAGATAAGTCTGCGCGCAAGGGGTGGCGCTGCTCGCTAACATTGACACTCCTAGACAAACAAAATGACAGATTAAATTTTAGTTCCAATTTTAACCCCGCGCAGACTTATCTAGTGCGCACTCTACCATCAGGTCCATGAAGGCCAAGAGCTTAGCTGTCAAGCATAATTTTTTTTCCACTGAATTTCAATGAACATACTTTCTGCACCAGTTCGATTGCGATTTTTCACATCGCAAATTGACAAATCGCTGCCAATCGAAAGTGATTCGCGTCCCCGTCCCGACTAAGGAGTTCGCCCCTAATCCCTTGCGTTCCGTGGCACTTTATTATAAGCAAAAAAGTCTGATTAGCCCGGATGACGTACGGCCGGCAGAGGCGCCTCATTTGAATATTAGACACGTTATTGAAAAGAAAACTTGGCGGCCCTCCACTTTAATGGTTATTGCCTTCCGTTGCTATCTTAAAAATGTACGGTTCAGGTGTTTTCGGGGCGATTATTCAAGAAATATGCCCTCCTGAGGTGAATCTGATCGCGTAATAGTCGATTGTGATAAATAATACCGCACTTAAGCTTCGGGGAAAAATAATAATGGCCGCCTCCCCGGAACGACTCAATTCGTTGCGATTTCAAAAATGGAATACATTATGTGCGAGGAACTGATAACTTCCTCGATTTGAAGAAATTAGTATTTTATTATATAATAATCGTAAAAATAATTGTGTAACTAATTATCTATCTATATCATCACATTTTTAATAAATAATGAGTCAATAATATCATGAAATTTGATCATAAGCAGGCGTTGGTACCCTTTAAATTATGTCTACTTTTCTTTTGTTGTTCCTCTGGCAATCTAACATTTACCATGATGTCAGTTCACCCATCAAAATGTTTGTGTAGTTGATACATAACGGTTAAATTTTTACTATAATACATTTAAATAAAGAATGCCAATCTAAAAATGTCACTCCACAAACTCATCGGACCCACAAGCGTTATCATAACGTTCTTAATTCCAGTTCAAATATCGAACGGAAGCGGAAACTGTACTGATTCTAATTTCAAACTGTGTCTATCAAACGGTTGTATTGATAATATTTTTGTGGCGACACAACGCGAGCGCGTGATTATTATAATATTGAATGGAAATTTACTCTGTGATTGCTGGCAACACTGCGGAGCTACGTTGCTTTGTTCGTTTAACATTACCTGTGCACGAGGTTAGTAATATAGTCTCCAACCATTATAACGAGAGACAAAACGTAAACAATTATAATATGTTTGTTTACCGTCGAAATGCATTTAAAAATAATAAAGATGTATTTTATAATACATCACCCATTTTAGGAAATTTAAACGAAAATCTCTTAGAAAAAATAGGTGCTACACATTTATTTTTGTACATAAAAGATTATTTACATTTTGTCTCTCGCTATAATGGCTGGAGTACATTTTTTACGTTTAGGAGGGAAAGAACCTAACTCAATAACTATTATTTTCGGTAAGCATGCATTTGATTAATTTTGGGGTATATTGGTAACCCGTCTTCAAAGCCACTAGCTAGCCTATATTAATTTAATACGCATGTGAAATTAAAAACTTTAACCGTAAATAAATCACCAGTCCCAATTCCCGTCTGAGAAGATTCGAAGATTTAAAGAGGAGACTGCACATTTAACAGGGCAGCTTCCGCAATAAGAAATCGTGTTCTGTCTGCGAGACGCCATCTTAAATCAGACAGCGGAATCCGATGGCTGGTCCGCGATGAGGCAACAAAAGGAAAATTGTTGAATTACGTGTTTGGATAACGAAATCGACTTTCGCTCTCGACTGCCCAAAGTCTTGCGGAAAGACAAAAATGAACTGCTTCTGAAAGTTTGACAGTATTTCGTTTGGGAGTATTCGGACATACAAAATAAATACATAGCGTGAAGTGATAGGCAGTAGGTATGTATCAAACTTAACCTAAACTAAAATGTTGTTATACACTATTCAAGGACAAGACTGTTCAAATATAACATAAATAGGTCTAAAATGTTAAAGGTTTACTTAGCTAGCTACCAGTAATATTCCTCGTAGTTACAATACCTACAACCAAACTATTCTTACATACATAAATCACGCCCATATCACACAGGGCAGGCAGAGGCGAATTAACACCCACTACTAACTAGATTAGGTTCCATGTGGCGAGCCCTTTGCCATTTATCCGGCACAGAAATCGCAGCACATTGCTAGGTGGCACAAGAGGAGCGCTGCTGAAAGTAGTCTTGTGTTCTTACAATTTCTACTGATACGGCAAAAATTCGAATATAGAACACACGTTCTACATTCGAATCTCGAACTGCCAACCACAACGAAAACTCAACTCTTCGAAAACCGTTAATTCCGAATTTCGAAACTAGTCCCACAGGGTTGACACCTTTAGAAAAATCAGTGAGAGCCCATTTCAAAAGCTGGTAGACCCAGCAAAATCTCTGACCGTAGTGGACACAGTATTTTGTCTCGGGAATTAGTGGGAGTCAGAGCGAGAGGCAAATATTTTCTTTTCCCCGAAGAGATTTTGTCCACGTCCCGCGCTACGGGTGCTGGTAACGGACACGGTAGATAAACCAAACACAGAACGGCTAGATCCGCGCGATAATGAGCCTGTAAAAACGCGTTTTATTCATAATTCCGTTTATATTAATTAAACGACAAGTGTACCGAGACGGGGTCGACGCACTTTTTTGATAGGCAATGCTTTCCTAAGTTTGATTTGGAAGTGCGAGAAGTTTTTTATTAAGGAGTTCCGTATAAAAGAAGAAAATACATCTTTTCATAGTACTCTACACCGAAACAGGGATAATGTACTGACAGTCTGTAGATGATGGCTTGATGTAGAGAATGTCAATATCTTTGCTAGTGTTTGTATCACCAAAACCATTTCTGAAATGAGTAAGCAAATGACAATGGTAGACTTCATCTGTCAAAATTAAGATGATTGTTTTATTATATAAATTTACTTGTCTTATAAAAAATACATTACTTTATTATATGGCTTAGGCCTTAAGATATAGATAGTAGAAACTTGTAAGTAGAAACTTTCTTTAATAACAATTATAAAGTTAACCTACTTATTCAGAAAAACTAAATCTGTTTGTCTGTCTTCATTTTCTAATAACATTTGGACAGATAAAGATAAAGGAGAGGCTTTAAGATAAAACGGTTTTTTCCATTAATATACTTAGTTTTTACGAATAAGTAAACAAAAATGAATATACGTATTTTGAAAATTAGTGATGAACCCCAGTAGCAGCGTTTGTATTCACATATAAATTATTGGCCGTGTGGTGACGGCAGAGTAGAATACAATTGTCACCACCCCAAACCTCTCCCGTGGGTGTCGTAGAAGGCGACTAAGAATAAATCAGTGATGAGGAATGGGCAGCAGCATTCCTCTTATACCTACCAACTAGCAAAGTACTGCGACTTTTGTGCCCGATAAATGGCAATAGGCTCGCCACCTATTACATGGGACCTAGCCTAATTGGCGAAGCGTGGGTGCTAGTTCACCTCTGCCTACCCCTTCGGGGATATTGGCGTGAATTATGTATGTATGTATGTATAAATTATTACGGTACCCTAAAAGCACGGCCACCATTTTGAAATATTGTTTACTGCTCACAATTATTTCGGATCTAAATTCTAATTGCACTAATCTACAACGATCGCCCGGCCAACTCATTGGCTGAAACAATATATATTTTCTCACAAAAAAATCCCACCGCCCATTCTAGGCTTTATGACGCTCGTCATATAGCTCGTTTCGCGCTGGCAACGTTCGAGCTAATAATGATAATTAATTAAAAATATGTATACAGTACAACAGAACATTTCCAAATTCTTTCGGAGTCAACGATTCGTGCTGTGAGATCGCCTCTTTGATGGGCATTGTTATTTTTTTTAAATTTATTATTTATTATAATTATTTAAATACCGCGATGGTTATTTCTTCATGGACGATTTATTTCGTATAGTAGGTCCGGTTGTTAGTTCGATTGCCCCGGACTAATAGTTCGGTTTCCCCGAACTAATGCAACTTTAGTAGCAGAAAGAAGTCAGGTTAGTTCGTAGCATCCTTGATACCGTTTAGTGGGTTGGTGAGAAAACAAAACCGAATTGAAAAACAATCGATTGGTGGAAAACGAAATAAAGGTGTAAAACCAAAAGAATGGCGAAATATCAAAGCATGTGGAAAAGAGAGATACAAGTTTTGTATGCTTACTTTTGTAGATAATTTATATTAATCATTTATGTACAATTCAGTTTTACTACCTACTCTATGAAATGGCCGTGTGGTGACGGCAGAGTAGAATACAATTGTCACCACCCCAAACCTCTCCCGTGGGTGTCGTAGAAGGCGACTAAGGATAAATCAGTGATGAGGAATGGGCAGCAGCATTCCTCTTATACCTACCAACTAGCAAAGTACTGCGACTTTTGTGCCCGATAAATGGCAATAGGCTCGCCACCTATTACATGGGACCTAGCCTAATTGGCGAAGCGTGGGTGCTAGTTCACCTCTGCCTACCCCTTCGGGGATATTGGCGTGAATTATGTATGTATGTATGTATGTCTATGAAATGCTCACTAATATAAAATAATTATTTTTCTTATTAATTATTTTGTGAAAAGTTTATATGTTAACACCCCCTAATATGTCCCCTAATATGTCGCCCTTTCGCAATCAATTGCACACACATAAACGCTCCAAATATTTCACGTGCCACAATTAATCCGACCTTCGTAGAACTAAACGTGTCTATGATTCAGCCATAGACTAATTCGCTTTAATTTTTTTCTCACACCGGATATAGCTAACTATTGGTTTCCTGTCCTCGCGTTCAATATTATTGTGTTTATTTACCAATTATATAGTGGTACGGCGTCAAATATACTTAATTGGATGTTGGATGTAGAATTTTTTGTTTTGATTACCTACCTACTGGTAAGGATAAAATGATGCAACCGGGAGCTTAAAGTATGACAATTAAATTAGTAAAATGAATATCATGTCTGGTTATTACAAAAAGGTATCCAATTTTCCCAGTCGGTTTTACACTATTACGTCAGATAAGTTAAGGTTGATTATAGTTAGTTGTTTCCTATGACAAATACAAAACTTATTTATGTGCGAAAAGGGAGAAAAAAAAGTGTACGAATTTGACAGATGATTCATATCACATATTATATTTTACAAGCTTTATAGACATTCATCTGACGGTTCAGTTTGACATTTGTGTTTGCTAGCCTGCGCTTTACCTAAAATTAATCCTTTGTCCACACCAAATGCAAATTAATGAAATACGTTCGACACCAATCCAACACCCGAAACGTCTTCGAGGAATTCTCACAAAAAACCAGTTCCGACACGAATTAATTATCCATCGAACAACCCCCATTAAAAGGCCGATAATAAATTAAAAAATGAATTTTGAAAAAAGAATAAATCGCAGCATTGTCATAGAGAATAAGACTCCCGACGGAACCAGTCGACATCCGACCTTATTTCAACCCTTCGATTGTTCTATGATTTATGCCACCGCCACCGATCTGCATACGCGTACGGCGATGGGGACTTTCTGATAATTATTAACATTACATTTATTATTAACATTATTTCCGAAGCCGGTCTTCGGCTGTTTAATATGCGAATAATAATTAGTGTTTATGCCTCCAGAGCTTTTCTCACGGGGGGTCGAATCATCGGTTTTATTCTAATTGATTTGGGGGTCACAAATGCTTGCATTACCTATTCGGTGAGGAATTAAATGAATCGGTTTGTTTTCTGATAGTTATGATAACATGCTTAGTGAGAGAAAAAATAGAGGCCCATAGATAAAATTATAAAAATAGATAAAAATATTCTCATGCGCTATACATCTTTATATTCAAAAGCGCCTCAAAAAGATACAATCACATTTGGGAACCAAACACATTTTTGATTCGCCTTAGGAATGCAAATCGCACTTTCACGGCCTTTATTGCGATCAAAACAACACCGAAATCCGTATCCGAATGTCATTTTTATACTTCCGATTATGTCAAGTACAAAGAAATCGAGAGCGCCGATCACAATCCCCGATACAGATGCGTCCGCGCATCGCCTTATAAAAAACCCATTTCCGAAATCCTCGCGAGGCACAATGGCCTAAATATCAATAAGAAATGCAACTTTGACATCTGGCCCTCCGGGGGTTAGCCGGCCCTAATCCTATCTGTTCACAAAGCGCGCACATATATTTAACCTTTGTAAACCTGTTTCACCGATCGATTCGATATTAAATGTGTCGGTACAATGGCGCGAGATGCACGCGTATTTGCATACGTTTTCTCTGATGCAAATTAGGTGATTTTAAGGAGGTGAGTATGGGAACCGCGTAGAGATATGCTAATGAGCAGATAAGGCCGGGAGATGGCTGCGTTATCCGCGCGTCGGCAGTCGCTCGCGCGCCTCTGCTGCGCAAACGTCACGCACGGGGTTCACACACGCGCGACACCGGAACTTAGCCGCGAATTCCTTTTTTAAATTTGCCCAGCCCGTAATTCAGCTTGCCATTGACGACCACAACTCACTTCACCTCATTCTCTTTTTGAATTCAGCCCAATTTCCGTGATGGATGGGGTGAAATGAGTTGTCTGCCTGACGATTCGGAGATCTAGATCGTTATCTCGTCTCTCTGATTGCAGGCTTAAAGTGTGAAAAATTTATTTGTTTTTAATAATTGAGAAAAGGATTTGGACTATACAGTGTTATACATGGACGAACTGTTCATTGAGAATTTATTATTATTGTATTCGGAAATTATGAAAATAAGAAAATTTTACAATGAGGTAAGTTTTTATTGTAACTTTTTTTTCATAAACTCAAAATAACGCTTTTAAAGGAACCGTACCCAAGCGAAGCTCAGCAGATACTAGATAATCGTTGACTTTGAAATCTGTCTGAAATAATAATGAGTGTACAAACTGCGATTAATCAGATCGCAATTTAAGTAGACATGTCCCCTAATGAAGTTCCAGCAAATAGGTGTTACTCGCTCGGATCGCGTAGATACTCCCCCATTCACAACTTTCAGTTTCAGCCGCTAATGAAAAGAGGATCTATAATGGCGACAACCGACGAACGTTAACTTCCTAACTAAACGCTAATGCTCGCCCCCTTTCATTCTTAGTTAGCGCAGTGTCCATTTTAAATGCATTTGTATAAAGCACTATTTATATTCCATTGATTTATACCTAGCGTCGATTGTAAACAACGTGTTTTTCGAAAAAAACAATTGCATAATATTGTTTTCGTGTTCCAAACAAAGGAGAGCAACATTTTACGGGAGCAGCGTTCCAAATTCAAAAGTGCCAAGCGGAGATCGGAACACGTTCGAATTTGCCAACCGTTTTAAAGACATTCAAAAAAGGAACACTCACGTACGGACATGCAAAACAATGGCCGCGCGACGCGCGCGTAGTTAAGAGCGCAAATTAGCACTAGAGCAATACCTGTGTTGCCTTTGCGGAGCATGCGGGTTTGGCGCAGAGTGCCTCTACTTGAGATTTGGCCCTTTGGGTTTTAACGTTGGGCAAAGGATCAAAATCAAATGCCACCGTGCCATGATATCGGATGCACTGATTTGGAGGTCTGTTATTGTTGTTATAAAATGATGACTTGCAATTTTATAATTAAAATATAAATCAATATTTCTTACACTCACACCTACATATTGCCCTAAATAATTCATAAGCACTTGTGTTGTGGATACTAGATGTCAGTGAAATTTTAATATACTAAATAATTATACACACTCGTAGATTTGATTGTATTGATTGTTTTAGTCTAAGGCATTAATTTAGCAAAGTAGAGTCATCGGCAAAAAAGTTATGTTGCCTTAGAAACTTAACGTTTTATTGTATCTACAATTTTTATTACCTCAATGATAAATTCAATAAAAAATAAGAATACATTGACTAATTTTATGTTTAATCTTTCGTTATTGTTTTATAATTATTTTAATAACCCAAAATGATTGTTGTCGCATTTATGAGCGTAGTTAATTTAACTTTATGCGATTATTGATTTGTGATTTTATCCAATTATTATTATTATTTATTTATTACCATTATTATTTATTTTAAGAATATTTGGTCGTGTTGTAACAAAGCAATATTTGATTTCATGAAATCATTCATTTATCGTTTTCGATAAAAGATTAATTTAGCTTAAAAAAGAGTTACAGAATTGACAAACATTTGAAAAATGAAAATAAAACATAACAAAAAAACATACGGGTACGAATTGAGTAACCTCCTCCGTTTTTTCGTCAGTTAAAAAAGAAAGTCTAATGAAATTTTTTACTTTACTTGATAATGTTTATTTCACAACTTGATAGGTAATCACAATCTAATTTATTACATAAAATTCTATGTACAGTTGTATAGATAGGTGTCCGCGTTTCCGATTCATGAAATTGTAAATCCTTGTCGCGTAATGTGACAGCCAAGCCACGGTAGATGTCGCTAGTGACTTTATTTATGCGAGTGTTAAATAGCTATTTATTTTGTCAACATAGGCGTTTGGAACTATAATAGCGTTTACGTCTCCACCGGCTCATAGTACGGTAATTTATTAAGACTTGTGTGAAATTAACAATTCATCGTAAAGCTCTTCGTGAAAGCAAAAAAGATGTTTCAATTTTCAGTGACACAACACTTCAGAAACAGATTAGGCATTCCACTTAGAACCACGCGACACTTTGATATTAAAATATTGTAAATTAATTAAATTAGCGTTCGCGTTTCGATCGCTTTTGACAATTTAAAAGTTTTACATCGGCCTTGTCAAAAACACGATAAAAGCTCTCTTTGAGAGTATAAAAACTTTTTGCTGCGCTACATAATTCTTGAAATTATTTCGAGTCCAACATTAGAATACTATTATTTAAAACAATTTCAAACACAGAACAAACATGTTTCGGCCGGCCGCAAAGTCCACAAAAAAAAGAGTACGCAATCCCTTACGCCCGATATTGTCGTGCTGACGGTACGCACGCATTAAAATTGATCAGCACATAACGACGTTCCCCACATAATGCGGACCCTCCTCAGCGGTCACTTCGACAGCGGTTGCCAACCTTTTCCAAATTTCCACCCACCCCCTAATTTTCGGTCCAGTTTTTACATCAATGTTTTTCTATAGCGCGGCTATACTTATAAGTGAGTGATGGGGATATCAAAACATCTCCCTTATCAGGCGGACCCTTGCAGGGTTCAAGTTTTTAGGAAAAAGGATTAGCTAATACACGGCCTTTTAAAGAGTAGCTCTGATGTGGCGGAGGACAGCTCGGGTGACTTGTCCGAAGGGGTGGTTTGTTTGGGAGGCCATGGCGTGCGTGGTATAGTTCTTTCACATTGATTAGCCGCATGACGGGACGAAATTGCGAACGGCGTCTTATTATAAAATTGAGCCGGTAATTGGGGTTATTTCGCTGGCGTGTTAAAGATACCTACGGCAGATTATAAAACAAGACAGTGTTCTTATAAGAATTTTGGCTTTGATATTGTTGGCGCAAAAAAAATTCGTGACCTTAGAAAACTCGTATTATTTCAGAGACTATTGCAAAAAATGATAGGTAATTTATCTATTTTTTATTGGTGTCACATATTAATTAGCATCTAAGTGCAACGTTGAGACCTGAAATGAATGTAATTTCTTGAACTTATATGAGAAAATTTTCGAAAAATTACTTCCTGGTATGGGTCGCCCGGATTGCAAAAGACGTTGAGTCGTTGAATATGTTCGTTTTAAAATTATGTTTTAAATAAGTAGAAGTACAAATCGAATATGTACGAAACTGTCGTATTA
This sequence comes from Cataclysta lemnata, assembly GCA_963931975.1. Classification (NCBI taxonomy): domain Eukaryota; kingdom Metazoa; phylum Arthropoda; class Insecta; order Lepidoptera; family Crambidae; genus Cataclysta; species Cataclysta lemnata. Next base: position 11,477,274 of record OZ008357.1, read on the forward strand.
GAAAGAAAACGACATGGCGGCCGTTCGTCAAATGTAAGAGAAGCTGTCAAAAATTGACATTTGTATTCTATTCGTTGGAATAGATTGGACACTTATCTAGGTACTTCTACATACATACTTGAATCACGCCCATACCCCAGAAAGGGAAGGCAGAGGTGAAAAACACCCACTTTCCGCCAATCAAGTTAGGTACCATGAATAGGTAGCGAGCCTTTTGCCATAATTATTACTTCTAGTAACCACCGAACACAATCCTAGGCTAAGAACATCAGGACCTACTCCCACACCACATCTTCCATAAACAAATGATTTTAGCGAAAACTCAATTATTAAAACTCACCCCTAGCACGCTTACTTGAACTTGGTACTTTTTCCTCCCATATTAATTCCTTCATATTGACGCGGCGGGCAGGGGTGGCGAAGGGGGGAGATAACGCGGGAGACATAAAACGTAGGAGATCGCTAATTCATCATAAGTTAAAGGGTTTTTATGTACGAGCTCGGACGATACGCTTTGTACGGTCCGCAAAAAGGTTGGCGATGTCTGGAGCGATCGCATTCAGGGGTGTAAAAAATCGACGCCTCTCAAAGGCTAAGCGCACAGGTTATTAATTAAGTCTAAGGGTACATTTTGCGTCTATGTTCGGCGTTGGTACCGTGGAGAGATCGAATCGGCGGACGATATATGCCGATATTTCGTTCGAATTATTAATTTTTAATTTCTAGTCTGATCGCTTGCTGTCAGCCAACGTTAGATATCCCAATATTGAATATCGTGTCATGTCTTTTGACGTCTTCATTTGGTTCCTATTATACCCGTGATGATGCGAGATAGGCCTTTTCTGTATTGGTAGGAATGTACAGAATGAAGGGTAAACAATACATAACGCCTAACATGATTATGTGGTGAGTTTCTTATTAGCACCTTTCTACCATCCCAGGTTGAAAGGAATAAGAAGGATGTCTTCGCGATACTAAAAATTATTGGTCACCCGTCTTCAGACAAGCCTTCGCGAACGTTACTTCACTTTGACAATCGTCAACTGACTCATGTTTGTGTGTACGGCTAGCTAACACAGAAGGCTCAATTTTGATAACAGGAAGCGTACTTACTGGTTATTTTGCAGAAAAGGTCAGACTGTGCTTAGAATCCGGCTTAATTTCTTTCGCAGCCACGCCGCCTGCTCCACAATTAACGTCTATATTCCATCGTACACACAATTGTTTAATTAATTGATTAAAAAGGGATCGGGCGACATTCGTTAGAAGTTTTTCGCCGTACGAAGGATTCCGGGGGACCCAAATTGATTTAACGGCGAGGGACTGCTTTCCTTTCACATCGCATCACACGACTTAACATGCGAGTCCTTGAGGGGACCCGCCGGCCATGTTGTTCCATTTATCCCCATTTGGTTAAATCTTCATCTTGACACACGTCTAACGGTAAGCAAAATTGTCTGATTGCGATATCGGATACCTACGTCGTCAGCACCAGTCTTTCTTATGGCATTCTAAGTTCGAATATTTTCATGAAAAGACCACTATTCGACTGGACATTCCAAATTCAAATGTGTTTTCCTTTTAATGAATGAAGGTCGACGGCCCAATATTCGATGTTCAAATTATTAAGTATTACTATTTCAAATAATTGGAATACAGTAGTGATGTAACGCTCTGCGTATTCAGTCGAGACAATTACGGTATCTATATTCCATTATACACGTATTGTGCCTCGCAGCCCCACCTTTGCAACAGAGTGTAAAGTTCTTCGGGGAGTTAACCGTTTAAAATATCCCAAGTTTCGGAGCACATCGCTATTATCTAATCTCAATTAATTGTATTCCGTTAAAATCCCGAAGTTGGACGCTAATCCGATAGAATCGACCCTTGCTCCTCTCGTAAACAAAACAATAATTGTATTAATATATATTGATCCAGTTACACTTGATGTTAATTGATTTGGGGAGTTTTCTCGACGTTTCATTCGGTCCGACGCCGAGGGAGACTAGGTAGATACACATTCATTTGATTACTATCATTGTCAAGTCATTTGAAATTTTAGAAAAAGTTATACCTCATACATTTAAATTACTCAGCCACTATCAAGATACACCCAATATCCAAAGAGGTTTGGTGTCAGGCAGGTGGCAGGCTGTAAAACCTAAGCCAGAACCTTGAGCAGTATGGATTGCAATGTTGTCATTCGAATCACTCTCTTCGTTCATCGGTGTCTCGACATGGTCCGTTCCGTCTCTTTTCTACACATTCATTCATCACTAGCACCTTCCCGGTGTGATGGATGGTATGCATCAAAAGGGATTGGATGGCTAGATGACGTCTGACCGATACGAATGGAAGAGGAATCATACTGCGCCGACCACGAGACTGGGAACAGGGCAGGCAGAAGAAGACTATTAAGTTACAACACTTCTTCCTCTCCCTGTCCTGTTCCCTATCTGGGTTACAATACTAACTCATATCAAGTTACAACACTGACAGTCGAAATTAACATTGTCACCCGTAAATGTCGCATAGGTAGATCTAAAAGTGTAACAATATGTTCCGAGCTCTCGAATTTCATTCACCACAATGATCGAAATAGCACAATGTCTCCTTTGCTTCTGTTCCCGTTCCCGTGTCAAGAATCCGATCCCAATTAGAATCGAATCCCGAGCTAAATGAGGTGCGAATCGATGACATGCCTTCCCTTTTGAGCTGAGCTGCTCACGTGCGTAATTAACTCAACCGGTGAACGTTCGTGATCTCTGAGTCTTCGCGTCTTGAGTTGAGTTTCGCGGAGATTGACGCGTCGCTTAGGCGTTCGATTAGTCTTTGATGGTTTGATTTGTACTTTTCGTGTTGGGGGCGACGGTAGCTTGGCGGGTTCTTTTCTTGTGTTTGTATTTAGAACAGTGTTATTAAACGATGAATAACGGTCATTTGAAGCTTTGTGTCTTTTAAATTTTGAAAGGAAGAATGGGTTCTGTTCTATATACCATAATCATTGGCGTACGTGTATTCTTATACCACATAGCAAAATACAGTAATTTATGTGCCTAATAGATAGCAATAGACGATGCAATATTCTGCCTGCCTTTTCATGATTTATGTATGTGTGTATTTTAATGTTAACAAGCTCGTAAATATATAAATAGCAATAAATTTTTATTGGTTAACAACATAAGGAAACGATATAGTATTCGGTAAAAGGCAGCCATCTCCAAACGTCTCACTTCTTGTATACCTAAATATACATATGAGTGTTCTAATATTTTAGCTAAATGTTAGACAAATAAAGAAAGCCTAAAAATTTCGAAGTAAGTAACTAGTAAGTACAAGTTATTAGTACTATTTCAACAATAACATAGATATAATACACAGTGCAATCCTTCAACGAGAAGATGTTCAAAAATTTGCAGCGTCCAAATCCCACCCGTCTATTAATTAACGGCTTAAAGATTGCCAATCATCAGTAATTAAGTATTAACGGGCGAAAAGTCGATCGCAAATATTCGGGGGACAAAGTTTGGAACTCCAAGAAACTTCGATGGTCCAAATAGGCATCGGAGTTTCAGTTCTCAGTTGGCCTTTTAATTATTTCTTCAGGTGGGGACCGATCGTCGCCCCCCTCACCCCAAAGCCTTTGATATGCTACGGTTTGAAGAATCTTCGATGCGTATTGCCTTTTCTGTCTGTCTGTACCGGTGGCGGAATCAAACGCAGCGCATGCTACAGTCAGAACCCACGATTGGACAAAGCCATTTTTGTCTAAGATATTCAGGCACACTAAAAAATATGTCAAACGTGACAATTTTATTCTTAAAAAAGGACTGGTTATTTTTAATGGAAATTTTAGAAAAATAATTTCTTACCAAAAAATTGCAAATTAAAATAACGTCTGTGCTGGCCAAGTGGCTTAGGTCCGGATTGAGGAGGACGCGGCTTTGAATCATTCTTTTTCATAAAAATGTTGAAGTTTAAGATGTTGGTTAATTGCCAATATTGACACGAAGATTGTATGCCATGTTTCAATCTCCGTAAGTATTTTAAGCAGCGACAAGATAACGACTTTACAGTGTCACCCCGCTTATGCGTCCGACAGTACATCACAAATCATTGCGCCCCCAAATAACCTGTTAATAAAGACGATATTGTTTTAAACAAAGTTACTTATTCCCGACGTCTTAATATGGAATCGATAAAGAGCCAAAACAACAATCGATAAACACACAGTCAACACAAAGATGGCAGCCGTCCAAGAGCGACATCACTCAATGGAGCCATTCATTCCTCCGTTCAATCACTCCCGGTCACTCAAGGCGGGCCGTCGACGCATCGATGGAGATTTAATCGATTGATCGAGTATCGCTCGGACGGGCTGATTTACGATCGATCCGGATCGATACTCGCGCCGACAGCCAATTGAATTGGAGATTTGTCATTCGGGGAGATATTCTGTTTTCAAAATGTTTGTTGTTTTAAGAACGTGTTTGACTTGTTCATATTTACGAGATGTTATTTTCAGTGTAACAAAGATGAAATCAAATAATTTGATTTCATCTTTATTACCTAATAAAATCTCGTAGGAACTATATTTACCCCAATTAAGAAATCTTTCACATACAATACCTGCCCTAAACCATAGGTTGCAATAAAATTACTCAATCGATTTTGGACTTTTAGTTTTACGACTTAAGGTGAGATATAATTGACAAATAAGTCATATATTATTTTATGAAAAGCCAGTGCGATAATGATGAACGTATAATCAATGATGATGCTAGTTTGTGTGCATTCTGTCAAATCTCCAGTTGCACAAAGTATAGTTATTATTAAGTCGCGTCCCAATAAAGCTTTCGCTGCATCAAAAGCGACAGTCGGGTCTCGTCACGTGACATATTACGAATGACATATTTCATACGCCATAAAACATCAAATGGATTGTCAATCGTAACTAATACGCGGAGTTGTCACCCCGAGGGGAAGGGGGGCAATAGCTGCCCCCACCGTCAAACACCAATGACTAATTTGAATTTGAGACAGATGGAGAGATTATTTTATTGTGGATTTACGTTTGAGCCGGGCCTTGTTCTAATAAAAGAAACCTCTATTATCGAACTAACTTTCCTAAGTTGTTGTAGCAAAAATAGATAACAGAAATAGGTAATTAAATTTGTAGAATAAACTCGTTAGTATTTGATAAAATTTATTACAAGTTTTTTAAAAATAACGGCGGGCTAAAGTAACAAATTATCGTTTTCGGTTGGAGTGGTTTGGACAGATGTCTCGCTTAAGAAAGACACGGGTTCAATTCCCGCATCAGGCAATGATTCCGACTATTTTCTTTGTCATTAATTTCCAGCATTTATATAATGTTTAAATAACAAACAAATGTTCCCATATTTCTTGTTCGTATTCTTCCTTCAATCTTATAAGCATTACTGTCTTAACCTTCGAATTTTAAGCGAAACTAACGTCTTTATTGCATTAGCAAAATAATACAAAATGGAATGGTCGTGGAAAGAAATAAAAAATACAAAATTAAGAATGAACGATGACCTACGTACAAAAAGTCTGCCTTTATTTCAGCTTTAGTCTTAAACCTAACGCTCACTTTAGTCCCTCTGCGTATATTTTAATCTATGACGTATTGTCTCGTTTTATACTTCGCGAGATAAAAGAGACTAATAACGCACCAATAAAGTCCTTCGACGGAAAACCCCCTTAGACGTGCGCTCCGCAAGCAGAAAACAGCCCTTACCGCTCACGGAACAAGGCCGACAGTTTCAGAACGTGGCCCGGCTAAAGTTGTCACGTGTTTGACGTAAGCCAGGGGTGCAGGTGCTTGACTCGTCGTGTGTAATTAACGGAGATATTTCATTAAATATCGTTACATTAACAACGGCAATGTTGGTTCTAAACAGTTTTAACTGCGGGTTAACGGGGCTGGCTGGGAAAAAAAATATCCTCAGCATGGAACGTGGACAAAATCTCCCCAGGGAAAATCTGCCCTGTTCCCAGTCTATCTAGGGTTGGCGCAGTATGTTTCCTCTTCCATTCATATCGGTCAGACGTCATCAAACCTTTGATTCATATCATCCATCACACCGGAAAGGTACTAACAATGAATGGATGTATAGACCGGTGAACGGAGAGAGTGATTGGAAAGACAACATTCCAATCCATATTGCTTTGACCTAGATTTTACAGCCGGCAGCCTGCCTGACACTAACCCTCTTTGGGTATATTTTCAGTTGACAACGTAATCTATATTAATATTATAAAGCTGAAGAGTTTGTTTGTTTGTTTGTATGGTTGGTTGGTTTAAACGCGCTTATCTCTGAACCTACTAGTTCAAATTGAGAAGTTCTTTTTGTTGTATACCATAATCTGTGCCTAGGTTGCTTACCAACTATTAGTTGTTATTCCAAAATAAAATTTTCTCTTTCAACAACGAGACGCCTATTTAATTTATAAATAACAAATTAAATACAAGACTTTTTGTGTTGGATATTCCATTTATTGGGTAATTTATAGTAAATGAATAAGGCCTATTTCTGTCCGACTGATTCCAAGGCAGATCGTCCGCTAGATGGCGCGCCTAGACAATGACGGCTCCTATCTCCATCTCTTCCGCTAACAGTACTCTAACAATGCGCTCGCGCAGATACCAATCTAAATGAGCGCGCTAAATATTGTCTAAACGCAGCGTTAACGAGTTTGGGTGAACTTGAGCTATGGACATTGAAGATAAGGTTCACTGATACATGTGCTATGGAAATTGGACGATAAACAGAAGTGGGATCCAGTGGCGGATTTAGGGGCATCAGAAGTGGTGAATAATCGAACACCGTAGGTACCTAGGGCATCCCCAGATGTGAGAGTTAATACACTTGCGATATAAGAAAAAAGTCTTCGCCTTTCATGGATTCACCGTGCCAGAGCCGGATTTATAGTGTGGCAAAGGGGGAAGCTAGTGGCAGCGCTTATGACTTGTGACCCAACCGGGATCTCATCACAACATGTCAACACTCACCTTTGCCTCCCCGACTACTCTCTCTGCCCAGCATATTTGGTAAGATTCCATGAGAGCCGCCTTAGACACACGCTCTAGTGACTTACTAAAGCTCTAGACAAGCCAAGGTCTTAAAGTGAAATGAATATAGGGATTTAGCTGCTACAGCCCACCTCAACACAACACAATCAAACAACGTAGCCAGCTAACGCCGAACAAGGGACATGGTACAAACGCACGACAAACTAAAACACAAATCTTATCGCAACGAACCATATTCGAAATTAGAATTTCCGATTCCGAACAAAGTTCGTTCGTTCGACGCGGGACCAAAACAAGCCGCAGCGCGCGGCCAACTTTTAACGGAACAATCGACGTCTCAACAGCCAAATGCTAAAATCACACACGAACACACAACAGAGTGGGAACTCCGAACAAATAACCAATAAAACGGCCCAACTTTGGCCGCGAACTCGTAACAAGCGAGCGCGGCGATCGCACATCTATCGCCGATTGCTTAACTTTCACTACGGGCAAAGAGTAAGCGGAACAGACTGGGCAGGTCTCATTTACCTCCCAACAAGCGTTTTGCGTTTGCTTACGAGAAAGTTATTGCCAATTGGAATTAAAAACGTTTTTATTTAGAATACATGCATACATTAATCACGCCTATATCCCCGAAGGGGTAGGCAGAGGTGAACTAGCACCCACGTATCGCCAGTTATGATAGGTCCCATGTAATAGGTGGCGAGCCTATTGCCATTTATTGGGTACAAAAGTCGCAGTAGGTACATTGCTAGGTGGTATAAGAGGAACGCTGTTGCCCATTCCTCATGACTGATTTATCCTTAGTCGCCTTGTACGACACCCACGGGAAAGATTTGGGGTAGTGACAATTGTATTCTACTCTGCCGTCACCACACGGCCATATTTAGAATAAATATCTTTAAACTATTATTCATTATACATACATACATCGCGCCTTTCTCCCGCAGGGGTAAGCAGAGATCACTTCTTTCCACTTGTGACGATCCTTAAATACTTCTTTGGCTCCATCCAATCTCTTGACCTGGCCCTTTTTTAATAGACTGTGAATTTGATTATAAAATGCAAGATTTTTTTCAATTCTTTCAATCAGTGATGAGGAATGGGCAGCAGCGTTCCTCTTATACCACCTAGCAATAGCAATGTACTGCGACTTTTGTGCCCGATAAATGGCAATAGGCCAACTCGCCATCTATTACATGGGATCTAACATAATTGGCGAAATGTGGGTGCCGGTTCACCTCTGCCTACCCTTTCGGGCATATAGGCGTGATTTATGTATGTATGCATAATAAATGATAATAATAAGGGCAATGTCGGTTCTGCGCGTATCTGATCACAGCTGCAGGTGTGCTTGGGCGGGCTGCTAACTCAATATTGGCTTATTAATGCACTACACCGGGTTGCGCCTCGCGGGCGGGAACCCGTGTGTTATTTCAAATCATTAGACGAATATTACTCCTGTTCTATCATTCTGGTTTAATCTTTGGCGTTTATTTAAAATTACGAACGCTTTTTTCTTTCGGAATGTTTAATTTTTTGCGTTTACATAATTTCTAATTACGAACGCTTTTTCTTTCGGAATTTAAAGTGATTTAGTGTCTTTTTTAGCGGCGGTTAGGACAGTGACTTGAAAGAAAGTTGTTTTTCTTCATACTTCTAAACTAAAGCCTTATAGGTCTTGTCATTATTAATTATTTAAAGGATCTCTAAAATCTATGTATCAGTTTAGATTTAATCAATATAATCTAATCAGACAACTCATACATACATACTTAAATCACGTCTTTCTTTCCTAAGCGGCAGGCAGAGAAGTGCCCTTACATTAATTTCCTTTTTAAACCGCACTATCGCCTTAGAACGCCCTAAACTTCCAACTACCCCCTTCACCGCTGCACTCATTAAACAAACAAAGCAATTACTAAAATTGAGCACTAACAGTGGCTCCGAATGATATCGCCAATCGGATTACGCCCTACATGTATTATATAAAAGACGAAAATTCCCCCCACCTTACCCCTTCGCCCCACGGGGGGGTAATGGCAGAAGCACTCGGATTCATTAGTAAATTAGAAAGCGGATGAGTCCAAAGTTACGAAAATTCAATATCTAATAATGATTAGCTCGACTCCTAATACCTGTCTATCGCCGTCCCGTTCCTCGTTCCAATTCCAAATCACAGTTTGGGATTCGTTTGGAATTATGCGCAATTGAATTATTTAGTTTCCGATTGGAGTCTGTTCGGGGGGCTTTGTTTGTCGACGGACCTACCTGCGGCGCTCGATACAAATTTCCGAATTTGGAAAAGGTGCTCTGGGAGATTGCCGGTGCGGATTTTAAATGTTTCGCTGGTACTGTGGCGTGCGCGTCGAGGTCCACACTTATGCCCAAGTGGGAACCTGAATCGTATTCATTAACAGCTGTTCTCCAGCAAAAGGAAACTATTTATTATTTTAAGATTGTAGAATTAGAAATATTATTTATTTGAATTAAAGTTTTGTTTTTAATCAACAAAAGGCATGTGTTCTTTTCAAATTCCATTTTCAAGTTATAATTATTAATTCTTGAAAATGGAATTGAAGAAACACTTGCATTTTGCCGATTTGTCCCGGGACCTCTTAGTCGATGGTCAGCGATCGGACCATTCGACCAAACCTTCTTAATTTGAATGAAAACTTTTTTGCTATCAATCGAAAAAAAGCAAGCCTTTTATTTATTTGAATTACAAAATCAATCAATATTTTCCAGTTAAAGCAAATAAATCGAATATTGATACTTAACATTAGTTATCTTAAATGGAAACTTCACTTATTTATTTTATATATATTCTTTAGTTCAATTGTTTGCTTCCCAAATAAATAAACACTTTTTACCAGCTCGTCAAACTCGCACTGACGTCTGTCCGCTTCGCTTCGTCGTCGCGTCTCAGCGCATCGACGACGCACTTCGTCGTGCGTCCAAATTTCCGTCGCCGTCGAAACGTCCAATTCGCTTTTCCCGCCGCTTCAAAAATAAAACTCCTGGAAGGTAATTCGATGCGGGTGGTAAATTAAAACTGACATTGAGAGATTAAGAACCCCACCTTGAGTGTGTATCGACTCGGCGAAGGATAAACATTGCCGGCTGTTTTTTTTTTAATAAAATCCAAATAGACTATAATTTGACTTGGGACGTTTTAATCAATTGCGCGGATCTCCTGTTCAATTTGAACAGAGGAGATTCTGTAAATTGAGATTGTTTTCTTGCTAATTTTCTCCTGTCGACAACATAACCGTGTTTGGCGTAAGATAGGTATATAAATTACGCACATTTATCCCCTTAGGGGAAGGCAGGGGTGAGTAATCACCCACGTTTCGATAGTTATTTTAGCCCTATGACAATGCATTTTACACCGTCATATGGTGACGGCAGGGCAGAATACAATATTGTCACTACCCCCCATTTTTTCCGTGGGTGTCGTACAGGGCCACTAAGGGTTAATCAATGGCATTAGTGGGTAATGGGCAGCAGCGTTCCTCTGACGTCACCTATCAATATACTGCGATTTACGTGCCCGGTAGATGACAATAGGCTCACCATCTATTACAAAGGACAGAACAGGTGGTGAAACGTCTGCCCGATAAATGGCAATCACCTCTGTCACCTATTACAAGGGATCTAACATGTGGCGAAACGCGAGTTTTAATCCACCTCTGTCTACCCCTTAGGGAATAAATAGGCTTGAGTTATGTATGTATGTAGGTACATACTTGTTACAATTTAAAAATCAGTAAATTACCAGCTCACGGCAATAAGAACACAATTGGGCAACAATGGTAGAATCGATACGAAACATTCGCAAGACGGAGGGACGCCGCAGAGGAGGGACGCCGCACACCACCAATAATTATATCGCTCTAATAAAATGTGACGCACGAAAAACTTGCCTTAAGAACGCTTAGACACGGCCACACGGACCAATAATACGAAGTCGTGCTCTTCACGTAATTTACTTATGCTCATAATAATAATTGAGAATTTAAAGGACCCAATGTGTACCGAATACCTAATAAATTAAATTTTGTTGATAAATATAAAATTATAGAAAGTAACTAAACATTGGATCGATTAGTTTACGGAATCAAATTAATGTAATTAAATGGATGCATTGAAAGCAAAAAGGATTCAGCTCAAAATAAAGTCTTTCTAACAATTATGGTCAGTTATATCACCCCACACACTAGAATGATTGAAGCTTTATGATAATTTTTAATAAAAAAACAGTGATTAACCTTAACACCGTCCAAGTAATCTTATAACATCTTAACCAAAGCTGTTCTAATTAGAACTTACTAAAAGAGGAATATGCAGCAATAATCTGAACTGCAGCCAAAAATCACCTACTGAATAATATTATGCATCCAAATCTCAGACAAATCTTACATTATACACTACCAACTGATGCGGAAAATGTTTTGAAAATTATAGGGAAAGCCAACATCCTAACCCTTCGACCAACGCGGTCCGTGGGACCGCTTATGAATTTTTCGTCCTGTTCTGTCAGTTCTAAATAACGTGCAGTGCTCAGCAGACCGAGACGGAATCCCGTAAGCCGCAAAACCGATTTTCAGCTAATGCTTTTAATTTATACTCCGACAAAAATACAGTCACAAAGACTTGTACATGTTATATTTATTATTATATATTTAAACCCGTGGGCGATGACTCTTCGCTGAATTTGTTTCAATTTCACCTCACACTGGAAGCTTAATTGGTTTTCAATGACGTAAAATTAAATTGTAATAGAAAAAATACTTTTGTGTATCAAACGCAAAACAATCTGTTTTTAATTGAATGGAGAATACAATATAAGAGTAATGTTTCATAAGTCTTGGCAACTAAAAGAAATATATAAGTTATTGAAGACGCTTTTTATGTTAAAATAGGTATGGAGTTTATTTTTTTTTTCATTCGATTGCCTGTTATAATGTAACCAAAAGAAATGATTATAAAAAAGCTCTTCTATACAAAAATAGACACCACCCTCAAAGGCGACTAAGGTCCAGACATTGATGAGTAAAGAACAGTAGCATTCCTCTTATACTACCTAGCAATATACTGCGATTTACGTGGCCGATAGATGGCAACAGGCTCGCTAGCTATTAGGTGAGACGTAACACAATTGGCGAAACGTGGGTGTCAATTCGGTGATCTACAAAAACTGTTACATCCCATCCGTGAGATATATTACTGCTCAGAAACTTGACCGTCAGATCTCGTCGCATATTCACTCAAGACTGAACACGAAATCAATTAATTAATCCGCAAATAGAACAAACAGACTCGCATCGACGTACACAAAAAACCCCGAGCCCAAGGAGGGCCGTCCTTTATCATATTTATTTTATTTCAATTCGGTACGAATTTAATCCTTTTCCATTAATTAGTGACCGCTCCCCGTATAATGCGGGGTCGCTCCGACCGAACCCTTGCGACGCGTCCATTTTTCTTCGGCCGCCGAAGGGTTAGACCAGTTGATAATTATGACGTAACGCAGTAAATAAGCATGTGGGAGAGCCCTTTGTTTTGGTAATTTTCAGATATATATAATGTGAAAAAATTGGGACGAGCTAGCTTGTGAGATATATGCATTTATGTAACATTCGAAATGTTGACAAAGTTTTTTGGCCTATTATTGGAATATTATGTTTGATTAATGCATTACATAAATCATTCACAAAGGAATATTGCACATTCCTCGTCAACCCTTAGTAGCAGTGAACGACGCCCATGGAAGAGATTGAGGCTGGTGGCAATTGTATTCTGGTCTGCCGTCACCACACGGCTAAGTTTATTTAATTACAATTACTAAACTAATAAATAGCAGTCTTTGTAAAAATTGCACACAGTCACCCTCAAATGTTTAAAAGACCTAGCATTTTTCCAGCAAAGAGCAAACAACAGAAACAATTAAGCCGAAGCCCGCTCAAAAGAAAATGGCGAAGCAATAAATCTTTCGATATCGGTGGACGAAATCTCCGCGCCACGACCGCGCTTTGTCCGCGCGCGATGCATCAAACCGTTCAAATTTCGAACTAGCGACGACGGTTGATTTGTGTTATACGCCATGTCTATTTTTTCTTGTCCTATGTTTGATACGTTCGAAATTCGAATTGTATCACAGCTGAAATTTCTTTTTATTTGTTTGAATTGAAATTGAATATTTTTAAAATTAAGAATACTTAAATGATAAAACTTTTTTCCACTGAAACAATTACCTGATGCACTCCTGCCCGGCTAGCATGACCAAAATCCAATGATTATTATTCAAAGCGATAAATAGATATAGAAAAGCTTAGAAGAGAAAACTATCTTCACATTTTAATGCCTTTTAATGGCCCCACTGCTCGGGCACAGGCCTTTCCTATGGATGGAAGAAGATAGAGATTACCAAATATATATGTATGCTTAGAACATAAAACTTTACAAAGTTCATATTTAAGTTCATATTTATTAAAGTAAATAAAATTTGTTACTGTGTACTTTAAAATGTTTTCTTTTTAGAAACTTTAAGGTCATGTGTCAAGTTCACAATTGGGTAACTTTTTTCCTGTGCTAATTGTGACGAACGATTCGTTCGTAGCCCGGCTAATATTACTGTTGTAACCTTTTTTTTGTTTCCTAACTAATAAAAATGTATAATAATAAATAATAATAAACAGTTGTATCCCAACTAATAAAAATCCAAGTGTAACTCAGTCCGTGTGAACAACTCTCACCGAACGCGCACCTTTCAATTATTACCACAATGCGCAGTTTTATTATGATTTAGAAAAGCTCATTGAGATTCGCCTTCCTTATCTGATCTACGCATTAATTGGTCATTTGGCATTCTTAATTAGGCATATATATTGTTATTTTCGGAGCACTTTCGGTGTACAGTTAGTTTTATTGCGATCAGTGCGTTCGCCTCTTATTTTGGCGTTAACTGTAGACTGTTGGAGCAATTAAAACGCGTTTTTTTTCCAACAAATTAGGAGTTTGTACATATTGTGCTCGCATGTGTGACTGCGATTCGCACAGTTAGACGAGACATTCGAAACCTAGACTCGTTTCAGGAGCAAATGTGAGACGACAACATAATGCATACATAAATGAACACGTTCTGCCAATTAGGATAGCCTTGTAATAGGTGGCGAGCCTATTGCCATGTACCGGGCAAGTAAATTGCAGTAGCTTGCTAGGTGGTATACGATTAACGCTGCTGCCCATTACACATCGATGTCTTTTCCCTTAACCCCTCCACGGCCGCCGCCAGAGACGGGGGTAGTGACATTTGTATTCTGCTCTGCCGTCACCACACGTCACGCAAAATTATTGTTTCGCAATTTTTTTTTGTCAACAAGGTATTTCCCTATCTTCATATATTAAATAAACGCATGCCGATGTGTGTGTACGATAGTAGCGTGATTCACTGTCGCTAAATCTGTTGCCAATTTTCCCTCTTGTAAGTATCCACGGATTTAGCATAAAGCATCGGTGTGATTCACTGCACGATAGACCAACACTTTTGAACAACACAAAAAGTTTTCATTTGTATTAATAAATATTTCTTCTTCTTCCTCCTGCCCTGTTCCCAGTCTATCTGGAGTCGGCGCAGTATGTTTCCTCTTCCATTCATATGGGTCAGACGTCATCCACTCCCTTTTGATTCATACCATCCATCACACCGGAAAGGTTCTAGTGATGAATGGATGTATAGAAAAGAGACTGACATTACCATGTCGAGAGAGAGATGAACGGAGACAGTGATTGGGATGACAACATTGCAATGCATACTGCTCAAGATTTTGGTTACAAACCCTCTTTGGGCTTTGGGTATGCTGTTGTTGGTAGCTTGCCCTCCACCATTTGGGTGTCCAACAATCTCCCTGAATAAATAAATATCTCTTGTCATATAAATTCATGCATAACTCTACTAGGGGTTCGGACGGGGTGGCTCTTTTGGCGAATTCGAAATTTTCTCCAATTAATGCAAACTTCGAATCGCGTAATTGGAATGCCAGAATCGGAACGATGCCGAACAATCGAACGCCGCAAAATAGTCGCGCAACAATATTAAAATCGAAGAAAGGCCGCGAACAAATCGAATTCGATTAGTATGAGACAAAGGCGGTGTTTAAACAATACAGGCCGATGCGAGCCTTCAATAGCACCCGGGCACAGC
Source organism: Cataclysta lemnata (assembly GCA_963931975.1). Lineage (NCBI taxonomy): Eukaryota > Metazoa > Arthropoda > Insecta > Lepidoptera > Crambidae > Cataclysta > Cataclysta lemnata. The sequence goes on from OZ008357.1 coordinate 11,492,540, forward strand.
AAATGTAATAAGGCAGTAACTTAGGTACGGTGGGCACATTTAAAGGGAGATAAGGGGTTATCCATAAAGTACGTCACACCTTAAGATTGGGTGGACGTCAACGAAGTGTGACGTGTGACAGGGGTGGGTTTCGTCTAAATTTCTTAGTGTAAAATTGCTAAATATGCGACGTCACACGTCTCACAAATGTGACCAACTGTGACAAGGACGGGGGAGGGGTCGAAAAATTACGAAATTAGTGACGTACTTTATTGATGGCCCCTAATCGGAAAAGATTTACTGAAGTTTTCATATATTATGTATTATATTATGTGCTTGACTGTATTTAATTAAGCGAATAGTCATTATTTCAGCTGCAATGGCCAGTTTTAAAAGGGCGACCATAGAAAAAGATTTACTGATTTTTTCAGATAGTAGGTATGTGATTTCACTGCACTTTAGCAAATGGTCATGTTAACGGGAATCTTGCCTGATTTCACATTTAAATATACGAGAGCTAAAGCCATAAAAGATTATAATGTATGTGATAGTGATAGGAAACTGTTGGAAAAACACATGTTTTTCTTGACTCTTTATTGATAGGTAAACCCAACACGTCACTATTTGAACGTAAAACCAACAGTCCGATAATTTCCTTATACCACAAAGAAATATTTACAATCACGAAAACGGCAGTAAAGTAATTAAGCGAATGTAGATTAATTATTAAGCTTTTTACTTAGTAACTTATAACATCGCAAAATTTGCGAAAAAACGTAGTTTCTTAATTAAGTTTGTTTTAACTTTTATTCGTTTATGAGATACTGCTTGCGACATTCACTTAAACAATCAGTATTAATTTCTGTCCCCTCATCGAAATTAATCAATTGCCTGGCGGTTTTATATAAATAAAGGATAATAGTTCGTCGAAATTCAAATTTAAACAATTCGCAAACGATGACAATATGATTTCGAATTTTAAATTGAACGACATCGTTCCAAATTCAAACTTGTGTTTGGAGTATTGACAACGAAATTCGCACCTTTTTTCGAGGACTCGAACGGAATTTCGCATGAATTGTTTATGCTGTTCTAAATTCAAACAGTGGTAACGTTTGGGCTATTGACAGTGATACGGGAACTGTAATGGAAGCTGGATTGGATTTTTGTTGGAAAACAAACATAGCGGGTGTTTATTTATTTGGACAATAAAACAGATAACATTCAATCATATTATAATACTGGTTGGGAATAAAACCATGTCATAATTTATAAACTTAAAATATTATTATGTACTATTATGTACTTTGTAATGTAGAAATTTTTTGCAACAATTTTGAGTAGAAGTTTTATGAAGAAGAAAGTTTATTTCCCGAATTGGCGCGGTCACAGATTATACACATTTTTATATAATTTTTTCTCGATGAAAGGCAAAGAGATCACGTACGTTGCGGCTGAGTTTTGTGCTAGAATGAAACGCTACTTATGCTGCCATTGTTAGATTATACATTAAAAACCTTAACTAATAGCTTAGAAATTAAACAATCAGTCATAGTTACGGAAACACCATAATAGTCCGTTTCCGCATTAAAAAAAACACAGCCGCGCCGCGTTGCCCAATAACCAGCATGGAATCATCAACCGCGATTACCGCTATTTATAATTGCCCGCGTGAGAGTGCAATCGGACAATCACCAACTAAATGTATTGCCCAAACAAACCGAAAATTCGCCGATGGCTCCGATAGATAACGTTTTCTTTGTTCCATAAGTAAGTTTTGAAGTGAATCGCGTTTTAATTACTTACCTACGCTTGCTTATTTATAAGAAACATCGGTCCGCCGCGCTTCAGTCATTTTCGCTGTAACTTGTACGCCTTTACTCAAATCGCCGGAACGCACTCTGTCTGACTAATGGGAGCGAACTTGAATTAAACTTAATTATTGCTTTGCTCGAAATTGGGCGGTTGATGTGAGCGCAGCTTTTTACTATCGCTTCCTGCTGGTGTAGGTACACCGTCTACGTATTCATAATTGAATAGAGCTCTAACTGCCGCACTCAGAGACGTCAAATAACGTTAATGAGTACTTAACGTCAAAAAATGACAATTCAAAACTATTCGCTATTCTTGCCAGGTCTATGGTCTAGATTTGAATGAACATGTTTGACATTAAATACTCATTAAAGTCAATTGACGTCTCTGAGTGCGGCAGTTAATGTTGATAAAGTAACATTGCTGTGATTCTATAGTGACCTATGCTTGTCTATTCTTAGCGTCAAGTAATAATATAGCAGTAATTCTCGTTTACAAGGCAAACGTAAAAGAAGTGTTTTGGATTATTATTTAGATTTTATTTTGAACATTATACCTATGAATGTTAGCAAAATTAGTACGAAGAAAATTGTGTATAGAAAAACTCGAATTTTTTTGGCATGAATCGAACCCGCGTCCTCTGCAATCCGGGCAAATGCACCTGCCTAGGCATCAGACTACAATTTTTCCAAGTTTTTCTAACCAAGTTTTCTTTGTAAGTGTTTTCGAACTGAAATGTGGACTTTTACCTCCAGCCCGAACAAAAGCAGAGGTATCCAAATTCATTTTCGTCTCATAGGCAACTTGCCATATCTTTCGGTCTATGGATGGTTTGGAAATAAACTTCCAGGTTTGCTAATATTGCATTTTTATGCAAATTCGCTGCACTTGCGATGCCCTTAAGAGTCACGTGGGGGTAGTGTATTTGAGTCTTGCTGCCAAAGAGAGAATTGCAGAACGTTATAAATCGGAGAGATACCTGCGTCACGAAGCTCCTCAGCTGCGCTCAGCTGACCAGATCAAGATACCGATGCGCAGCTCTCTTTTAAGAGGCATTAACTTCCGAAATCACTCATTACCCGCTCGCAACAACTGTTTTCCCAACAATAAACTCGGGCGCATTCAAACAATTTCCGCATAAAAACGAAAAATTATTCGTCCGAAATTTACGGGCTATTAAGCCAAATATTTGGGACGGACGCGCGTGTGTGAGTGTGCGTATATGTGTGTGCTTTCTTCAAATTTATTGTTGACTTTGTTCTCACATAGGTAGCGGAGACAATAATCCGTCGCTATATCGTAATTATAAAGAGATTTCGAGTAAGCCGGGTGTGTTTTTAACAATCCGGAATAGTTTTGCGTTCACACGACTAGTAAGCGAAGGTCCGGCGAATCGTCCATGTAATAATAATTGAATGGGCCTCTGGTGATTTTAATGAACCGGCCTAATGAGTGTTCCCGATCTAGCCGACTTTCTAGCTGTAAACAGAGGTGATCTCGCATCGTCTCGCCCGGTTAATTTTAACAAGACAAGTAATCTGCATAATCTTTATGGATGATAATCATATTTTTGGGCAATGGAACGGTTGGCGCGCGGTTTCGTTACGATTTCAACAGAAAAGTTGAGTTTGCGTAAAGTCGATTTCTGTGTTGCGCGCAATGTCATCATCAACTACGTAGGTGATGGCTTCACTGCACGGCACCTATGGATGAAAGAATATGGCAGACGGTGAAGGTTGGTGGGTGTTGACGACTGCAGAATCAGTATATCGAAGCACGTTGGTGGCACGTTTTAGTTGGTGGTAGGACTTTTATCAAGTCCGCCTGGCTAGCTACCACCACAACATTATTGTGTTCCGACGTGATAAGATGGCCAGCCCCTCTGTGGTTGAGGTTTCCAGTTGAAGCTCGATTCCATCTTCGGCCCTTATCGTCACTTACCATCAGGTGAGAAGAAGGGCAAGTGCTTCCCTATCGAGCATAAATAAACACGTATATTTTTTGTCACCAATGCAACGTCCGAATGAATTTTTTGCCACCTAATGAACGGGGCTGATATGATGTTACTTGATCACATTTCCACTTTTCAAGATCTTGGTTCGATGAAAGAAAATGTTCGTGTTATTGGCATTTGAATCCACTATAACTCCAAAACGTAGGTACCAAATACAATCACAGTAGTACGGCAGCGCTCACAAATTGGGTATTTCCTAGTTCTGCGCCGGGAGTGTAGTGAAAACCAACACCAATCACGCTGATTGGGCCGTAGGTGGCTGCCGAAGATTTGTCATCTGAGATTACGTAACTTTTGATTTGAGGCGGACTCAATTGGACGTGACTGATCACGTCTCATTGACGGGGAGCTGACTCACGGGGCCTGGACGCTAGACCTGTTGTGATCTGGCCGTCTGGCGCCGGCAGAACGTCGGCTAGCCAACGCCTGTTGCGACACGAGACATGTCGAATCATTCGGAACGTTTTCGTTCGTTGCAATCGAATCCGCTTCCGTGAATATCTGTTTTTGAAAATCGAATATACATATTTAAGTATTTCTATCTGTATTTGAAAATGGAATGTTTAAGTTTTGCTATCTGCATTTGAAAATCGAATTTATATAAAATGAAAAGATGAGGTACCAAAGATATTCAAATTTATAATGCCTTGAAGAACGAGTTCTATTTTCAAATACTTTTCGTTCTTCTGTCAAGGACATGCAAATCAAAGTAAGCGATGCGGCTAATCAACTAATGAATCGTAGAAAGTAAAAAACGCGAACTCACGCGCGTGACGTCACGGCGTCTGCGCAGATTGCATCGGCGCAAGGGCTGCACTTAGGTATTGAAAATTGTGCAATAAAGTTTGAGCCGTAAAGCTTATAATTGCATAACGCTCACAATCATGATTTAGGGAAATGCAGAAAGTTGGGTATTAATTATCAATTTAGGTTTTATCATATTTTAAAATAAAGCCGAATGACCGAAACCAGCTACAGTTCGACCGTTTAATTCAGACCTCTCTTAGGCAATGGTTAGGCCTATTTCTTTACTGTTATCGGTCAAGTATTTTAAATTGAAATGGTAGCAGTAATATAAGTATATCATTTAATATTAAAACACAGACATTTAAGGAAGACGAAAAATCACTGTTAAGCGGAGAATTCACCACACGGACATGCCCGCGGGCATGCCCGCAGACACGCGCCAGATCTCGCTTCTATTAGGTCTGTACGATGATTGCATAGTGTAGGACCGTCACAGTATGGCCTATACAAACGAGGTCCGCGCGGGCATGTCTTGCGGGCATGCCCGTCTAGCGAATTCCCCGCTGTAGAGACAAGGTATCAGATAAGTGGTCGTATAGTGTTATTGGCTGTTGATACAACTTTCACCGTCGAATCGTCGGGTACTTGCCTCTTAATAAATTTCTAATTAAAAATATACAGTACCTATCAGACAATGTAAGTTTCCCATGTGAACTGTGCGTGACGCGCACGCACCTGATGAAATCGCTGATATTAGGATTAAATTTAATGGCGAGGAGGTTTAAGCGAGCCGTTTTATGCCGAGTGGTGACGGCAGAGCAGAATGCAATTGTCACCGCCCCCGTCTCTCCCGCGGGTTTCGTACAAGGTGACTAAGGATAAATCAGTGATGAGGAATGGGCAGCAGCGTTCCTCTTATACCACCTAGCAATGTACTGCGACTTTTGTGCCCGATAAATGGCAATAGGCTCGCCACCTATTTCATGGGACCTAACACAATTGGCGAAACGTGGGTGCTAGTTCACCTCTGCCTACTCCTTTGGGAATATAGGCGTGATTTATGTATGTATGTATGTGTGACTAAGGGTTAAGACAACAATGAGTAATAAGCAGCGGTGTTCCTCTTATGCCACCTAGCAAAGTACAGCAGTTTTTGTGACCGATAAATGGCAATAGACTAGCCACCCATTACATGAGACACGGGTGTTTACCCCTTCGGGGACATAGGCGTGATTTATGTCTATATGAATAAAAAAAACGACACGGCCATTATCGCACGGCAATGTTCTGAATAAGTATAGTCAGTCGGTTTGTTTTAATCTAATTATCGCTCCCATAGTTTCATAGGTCCTTTGTGGAGCTTCCTGCCGCATTGTTGGGATCTATCTACGATCGCCGGACGTCCGATGTATTGACCAAGCTGGTTGATATTGGCGATAGCACGCTGTATGGAGCAGCTGTTAATTGACATTAATGAGCTAACTCACAATTAGGGCTAGCGGGGACATTGTATTCTTTGTTTCGATCCGATCAGTTCAATTGAACTAGTTCTAAATACAAAGAATATGGTGGTTAGAAAAAGTTCGAAAATCAAAATAGTTTTAAATATGTAATATATATATATACAGTTGTGCAGTTCGAATCGACCCAGAAAACTTTATAAGCAAACGTTATTTATAATTGTCTCCTTATAGTCGTGGTAACTATGTGGATGTGTCTGTAAAGTATCCATTAAACTACGTACATTGCTAGGTGACATAATAATGTAAGCCGCATTATTGTGTTTCATACATACATTCATACATAAATCACGCCTATATTCCTGAAGGAGTAGGTACAGGTGAACTAGCACCCGCTTTTCGCCAATTATGTTAGGTCCCATGTAATAGGTGGCGAGCCTATTGCCATTTATCGGGCACAAAAGTCGCAGTAGGTACATTGCTAGGTGGTATAAGAGGAACGCTGCTGCCCATTCCTCATGACTGATTTATCCTTAGTCGCCTTAGTCGCCTATTGTGTTTCGACAGGCATTAAACGTTTTTCACGGATTCCATCTTCCGCCCTTATCGTCGTTAACCATCAGGTGAGATGAAGGGCAAGAGCTTCCCTGTCTAGCATTAAAAAAAATAAACGTTCAGTTGTAAAAAGTTTTTCGCGTTTGACATTTTGCCCGTTTTAATAAGTGTATAAGCCTAATTAATTCCCCAAGAAACAATATGCTGTACTAAACGAAATGTCACATTCGTGGAATCGGAGCGTGGTTTTGAGTTATTATTATATAATGAGCAATTTCGCTTATACGAATCCGATTTCTACGGCAATTCATATTTTGTTAAAAAAACGAAGTATCGCAACTCTACTGAATGTGTAATCATAAAATATAGTTACCAGCCCCATCTCTCATGGGTTCGTACGCGACTAAGGGTTAAGATAGCAGCGTTCCTCTTATATCGCCTAGCAATATACTACGATTTGCGTGCCCGGTAGCTAGCAATAGAAATGCCGAGACAAAACACTGTTAAGTTCTAGAGGGAGATTTTGTCCACGTCTCTTGCTAGACCTACGGTGAAGATTATAAACGCTCAAATTCCACACAAATTTTCAATAACTTTTCCAATCGAACTCAGTTTCTGTCTCCATTGTTTTCCAAGCGTGTTTACACTTAAAAGTAGAAAATCCAACTCAAATATTGTCAAAACTATTTGGCTCATTTGGAGCAACAATGACGCATTTACAATTTCTGTTAAAACAGAGATGATAATATTAATTTAAAAAGGAAAATTCGTTTAAACTTCGTTTTCTACTTCTGTAAAAACACAATATTTCACACTGACGTCAATGTTGCACCAAATGAGCGATTTGTTTTTTGAATCAACCATTTTTCATTCGCAATTTTTTTTTGCAGAGAGCCACCCTGGCGGAGAAGGAAGTGACCACGCTCAAGGAGCAGCTAGCCACCACCAGTCCCACGCCCCTCCAGGCCACCGTACCACCGAAGACCAATGGCTCCCATCTAGAACCCACCAGGGACCAAGCCACGGAGACCAGGATAGACATCTACGCGGACATCAAGGAAGAGAAGGGACGCACGCCGGAGATTGATGAGGAGATAGAGAAGATGGAGATGGCGGCGACGGGCAGGAGTAACAGCGACTCCTCGCGGAGCAGCCCCGTCGCGCAGGCCGGCATCGAGTCGGAGCTGGCTGCCAAGGAGAAAGAGGTAAGGACTACTAAAGACCATCAGCTCAGCGGAATTCCTTGTTTCAAGGACTTCGTCTGGTCCTTCCAAGACTGGCGCGATTGTCCAGAGGAAGTCTATTTAAATATTGCTGGGTACGCATACGTGAGCAGGGAACCTACTCTTTATTCTTCTCATTCTTTCTGCCCTGTTTTCAGTTTATCTTAAGTCGGCGCAGTATGTTTCCTCTTCCATTTATAACGGTCAGACGTCATCGAGCCATCCATTTCCTCTTGATTAATTTCTTCCATCACACCGGAACTTCAATGAATGTAGGTATAGAAAAGATATAGAGAAAGGACATTTACTGCCTGCCTGGCACCAACCCTCTTTGTCTATAAATAATGTCTTTAAAGGGCACTTAAATTAATTTATTGATATATCCCAATTAGAGACAGGTTGTAATCAATAATAATCCACAGATAACATAAATAGATCGATCTCTCCGTCCCCTAGCATTAACCAAGAGTTATAGCACTGAGGTCAGTCGGTTAACTGGTTAGAAAATTACAGTTAAAGGATGCAATAGCCTTGTAGTTAACTGGGCATGCGCGAGCGCAAGTCATCTCGTATCGAATGTAACGTACGATCAATAAATCAATTACATGTGCGGGGGCATCGCTGAATTGGATTTGACAGTTGGCTGGATCTAGTGATGGGGTCGGTATCGATATCATCGATTATTTGCAACTAGTGCTTGTACTGGCGATCGTGCACCAGGTAAATTCACTTTTTAATACCAAAACGTGCTTTTTATGTTAAAGGGCCCTGACGATGCTACATAATGCGGAACAACTCATCTTTCATGTCCTTTCAAATTTGACTTTTTTGACATCTTAGTTCGGACAAAATACTCGCTACTACACAAATAAGAAAAAATAGTGAAGTCAGAAGTTGACTATGAAAGAAGCGTAAAAGTGACAATCTAAAGTAAATCCCTAAACAAAGTTAAGAATAATTTTAGCACAGTTACATAAAAATATTAAATATTATATTTCAATAAAAGTTCCATATTTATTTTAAATTACCTAATCTAAGATGAAAACCTTATTACAATATAATAATATAATCTTAACACAACATGCGTTCAAATGAAGTAGTGAAAAAAAATTGTATCGATATTGGCGTATCGACCTGATCGGATACTGCGGCACTAGTGAGGGGAAACAGGATACGTTCAATGGAATGATTGATCGGCACCAAACGAACGGTAATCCTTGCACTAAATAAATATCACGCTACGGCTTTCTTAACTACTAGACGTTTAGAGATGATATATTTGGAATTACCGGGATGACGGAGGCGTTTTAAGACGCTTGGGTCAGTTCGGGAACGGATTTTTGGTGTTTGTAAAAATACCTGCTTTGGATGGTGTTAGAAATTTATTTGGACATTGCGAGAGTAGCTGTTGGCTTATATCGTAAAGGGTTAAGGTTAGAGAAATTAAAGGAAAGTTAAATTAAAGCAAAGGACGCGGGTTCTATGCAATAATTATTCGATTTTTTTTTTGGACTTTATTTTCTTTGTTATATGTTTTCTAACATTTATATTATAAAATGTTCAAATAAAAATCAAATAGTAATCGATATTGTGAGGCAGAGGTGAATTAACACCCACGTTTCACCAATCATATTAGGTCTCGTGTAATAAATAGATGGCGAGCCTTTTCCCATCAATATTGGCCACGTAAATAAATCTTTGTGACAACGGATCACAGAGTTCCACGTATCCCTGAAAGAAAAGTGTTACGCGATCACTGAATCTTTCCTGAAACAACGTTTGATTTTTACAAGATGACACTCAAAAAATTAATAGAAACGAATCATTAGCGGACACAACGACAGACGATCTGTTCGGGCAGAACTCTGTTACTAATTGACTGGCGGACGATGTCTGATCTCGTGCCAATGCCAATTAAGATTGACGGCGTTCAGGTAAAGGCTCATTGGACAGCTACAGACAGACAGACAGGAGGCCTAGATCGGTGACCGATCTGTTCGAATATAATAAAAATGTACGAAACCGACGACGTATTACTGAGAAAACGCCATGGCGGCCGTCGTCTCAAATGTAGATGTCAAAAATTTACATACATACATACATAAATCACGCCTTTATCCCCGATGGGGTAGGCAGAGGTGAATTAACACCCACTTTTCGCCAATTATGTTCGGTCCCATGTAACAGGTGGCGAGCCTTTTGCCATATATCGGGCACATAAATCGCAGTATAAATTTATATTGCTAGGTGGTATGAGAGAAATGCTGCTGCCCATTACTCATTGCTGTCTTTACCCTTAGTCGCCTTGAACGACACCCACGGGAGAGATGGCAGTGGTGAGAATTGTATTCTGCTCTGCCAGCACTACACGGCCACACGGTTCTATTCGAACGAATATAATAAAAATGCAGGAAACCGGCGTATCACTGTTGCTGTCACATTGACAATCGTTATATGTAAAATACGTTGTATCGTTTGCCTCTTGGCTATAGGCACTGAACTGATGGAAAAATACGCATCATTCCTGCTTGATTTGTTTTTGGCGATTGTCTTTTGCTAATTTCATGTGAGTGACACAGATATTACTAATAGAATGCTTAATCACCTCAAAGAAGCTTCACTCATCAACAACAGATGGTCATGTTGACAATAATTATGAAAATAACGGATAGCATATTTTATTATTTATATTTATGTTGAGATTGAGAGTTTTTTTTAACCAACCTAATGTAAAAATTTGTTTAGTTACGAACAATAATAACGATGTATGTACGTTCAACGCAACGGCACTTCAGGCTACCTGAAACTGTAAAATTTCTTCAATCGATTGTTGACCGTAAATGGCATGAAGTAAATCACAAAGTGGATTGAGAAAATTTTATATTTCGTGGTAGCTATAAATACGACAACGGTTAGAAACAAAAACAAACAGTCAAAACAATGACAGCGTGAACAAAAACAAAACAGCGCCCGCAACTTGCCAGTTAACGCCGATCGATCAATCAATCAATATTATCGATATACTCAATTAGAAGCAACTCGTGCGCACGGAGGCGATACGCCTGAACCAATGTAGCTATTTATTTACACTCGTCAGCCATCGTGGTATCAGTCGGGTCAAGTGTAATCGTGATGACACGGGATAAGTAATAAGTTTATTTGAATGAAGAATCGATATTCAATTTAATTTATATTTTTATACAGTACCTACATCACTAAAATAGGAAGCTAGCGCTGTTATTTGAATACTAGCTGATCCGGCAAACTTTGGTTTGCCCTAATCACCAAGGAGTATAAAAATAATAATCGCTTACGACTTACTCTCAGACCTTCCAAATAAACACATAATATTTTATAAAAATCGCTTAAGCTGTCTCGGAGGAGTTCCATAACAAACACTATGACAGAATATTTTTATAAATTAGATTTAAAGTTGGTCAAGTACAACCATAATTTAAAAAATCTCGGCTTCTACCACAGCAGTGAACTGTGAGAGCCTATACAGTATGTAAATTAAAAATAAAATACTTGAGCAACGGCTGCGCAAACTAGCTCAAAAGAGCTACCATGGAACAAAGTCAAGAAAACGAGAGGCGAAAAAAAGGGAAAAATTAAAAAAAAAATAGAAAAGGCTTGCAGCTATTCCAAACGCTTCCGCATCGCAATGAGCGCCCAAATTTGAAAGACTCGCCGGTAACAAGTGTGCTGCTCTTTCAAAAGTGCACCATTCATCTGCACCATTAAGCTATTCAATCGCCGAAATGCAGCAGGCGTACCTATATATCTCCAAAACAGATTTGAGCCGTTTTGTTCTGCGTCCAATATTATCCGCTGAATAGTTGGTTGCATGAAAGCCTTCGGGGTAACGTTATTGAAGTATTGGCGGTGGGTTCGGATTATTTTCGTTGATGCACTTGGTTACCAACGGCCATTTTGCACCCCTAACAGATTCCAGACAGCTTCTGGGTCTGGATTCTACATGGATTGTACATTCTACAGTCATCTCATAAGTCACCTGTATATACATAAACATAAATCACCTGTATATCACGGAGACAAAGGTGTATTTACATCCATGGGCAGCAACGTTCGTCATATACCACCTAGTAATATTCTGCAAATTACGTGCTCGATAGATGGCAATGGAATGGGAAGGAATTGTGAGTGATAATTCATTCATTTCTGCCGATGCCTTCTGGAAAAAACAGGTGTTAAAGCTATAATATTACGATTTATAACTACAATCTTCCAATCTAATAATTATTGTTTAATAATCTATCTTATTCTTATATTAAACAATGAACATTATGAAATTGTCAGAATAAATAAAAAATATATTTTTTTTTAATGCAACATTCAACCTTTTGTGTGTAGCAGGAGCAACCAACTGTACTCTGTGCAAATTTAAAGCCGAAATCCTTTGCCCGTTAAAATATTTAAAACTTCATTGAGTTTAAATAAAAGCTGTTATTTCAGCTTTAGTAGTAACGAACGCCTTTGTGAGCACGCCGCGTTCCTGCACTATCTCTGGCCTGGAGTTTCTGAGCAGTTCGCAATACAACGCGGCTCCGACATAAGTCCGCGCATTCTTTGGCCACGATCGCGCAGCAATGCAAACCGTACACAGTGATAACATGAAGAATTTTGCATTGGCATTGTTGTGTTTGGTACAGGCGACAATTTTCATGCTAATGATTCTTCGTTCTATGACGCGCTTCTTCAAAGTGCACACGATAGCGAATAGTTGACAGTAGGTAAGGTTACCACTGTATAACAAATTTTCTCAGTCAACCTTGTGCTTAACGTCCCACATGTTAGGGATGACTGGTGAATGTTGACAGTTTTTAAAGTCACTTTTACCAAGATAGCTGATGAAACTGAAACGTAGAGGATCTCTACGTGATAGCTGAAGAAAACATACATAATACGTATTTAATCCTCCTTCGTGATTGGTATACGATAGGACTCCTCAATCAATACTTCAAAAGTTACAGTGTTAACTTTTAAATAACTTAATAAAGTGTGCGGTCGTATTTCTCGGTACTTCTTGATTTATATCAACTAGACTCGATCTGTATCAACAGCTGAAACGCACTCTTGGAAGCTATAACATATCGCAATAGACATTCGATTTATAGCCCAGCCCAACCAATACCAGTCCGACGGAACGTAGGAGAATTACTTCACTCTAGATTCACCTACACAGCGACACAGCCCGTATTTATGCAAACACAGTGTGAGTTACACTGGCAAAGCCAAACGAATCAACTTTTTCGATGACAATTGTTCTGCTTTCAATATTTTCCACCAAGAAAACAAAAACTTATTGGCAAGTTGTACTACGATACAAAGGTGAAAAAGTAGTACGTATAAGCTACCTCCGGGCCGCATTGTTCATTCCGAACAATAAACAAAACAAACCGAAAAACAAAAGAGCGCCTAAAAAGAATTTTCGGAAAAGGAATCGCGGTGCTAAAGAAAATTTTTATTGCCCCCATTGGCAGAAGGCGGAAGTTTGCCCAAACATATTCTAGAGATTTCTTTTCGCTAGCTTTTAATTGAGTTTCAAGAAAGGGTTTGGTGAATGTTGAAATGTTATTTCTTTTTGATGACATTCGATAAATGATTCAGTTATTAGGGGGGGGAAGTTTTCTGATTATCCGCCGGGATTGGTACCGACCGACGATTCCATCTAACTTTGTGACGGGTTTTTCCCGAATCGGGGACAATTTGGTAATTAGCCGCGAATCAATTGAGATTAATGTGGGAATTTGGAAAAATAATTCCGGAGGAAATGGAAAAATTCTAATTTGTTTCAAAAGAATTCCGCCTCTGGATCCAGGACTGTCCCCTTCTAATTAAATGGATCGAGTGCTTTGGGTGGTTTAGCAGTTGGCACAATTTCTGTTTATTTTTCTGCGTTAGTGGCTTCCGCAGCTATACAGATATCCTCCTCAGTAAAATTAATTATAAAATGCTAAATAACCATAAAGTTTATTGCAACATATTGGTATTACATTACATCTTTAAGTAAGTATTGTTGACTCTTAAAAACTAAAGTTACATAGGTAAATTAACGATCTTCCATCAGACATTGGCATTTAACGCATTGCAATAATGATCAAAGAAAGACCTGCTAGTCCTGCTACTCTATGGAAATCGCAAGCTCCAACACCTCTTTCAGACATAAAGGAGCTTCAGTAGTAAACGATGATGAATGGGCCCTGACCGCCATCATTTACCATTCTATGTTCATAAGGTTACTCGTTCTGTTGTGCTGTGTCTCATTAACGTTTATTTCTTCCTTTCTTTCATTATTGAATGCAGTCCGTCGACCCACAGCAGAAGTCCCCGACGCTACCCCCTCGCAGTCGCCTCCGTCAAAGCGATAACCAAGCTTCTTCTTCTCCCTGCCCTGTTCCCAGTCTATCTGGGGTCGGCGCAGTATGTTTCCTCTTCCATTCAGATGTCAAACGTCATCAAACCACGCACTCCCTTTGGATTCATATCATCCATCCCACCGTAAAGGTGCTAGTGATGAATGAATGTATAGAAAAGAGACGGAACGGACCATGTCGAGAGACCTATAAACGGAGAGAGTGATTAGAATGACAACATTCCAATCCATGCTGCTCAAGGTTTTAGCTTAGGTTTTACAGCCGGCCGCCTGCCTGACACCAACCCTCTTTGGATATAAAGCGATAACCAAGCGTAAATCATAAACACCTTTCTTTTGGGCAGTAAAAATGATCTTGCACATAGCGCACAGGCGCAGCGCCATCCTTAATGTCGCGACGGCACATGAAAGAGGCACCATGCTATTTTCGGTATCGAAACCAAAACGAAAACACTCGAAATTAGTTTATGACGTCTGTCTGTCGTTCGATTTATTTTAATTTTGTTATTTTTGGTGTGCGAGAACACATTTCTCTTATTAAATCTTGGACGTCGTAAAGTCTACGGTTCGACAGTGAATTATCTTTGAACGAGCCTGACTAATGACGCTGGGCGGAATATGCCGCTATTTTCGTCTATATCGACATTTATCGATGCTCCCTTATCGAGATCATCAGTCCAATAAATTATTTGCTTACACTAGTTAATGCGGCTCGATTTTATTTGTGCGCAGATAACGTCAGGTGACTAATGGTAAATGGCATTAAGATACAGGATGCGTCAAAGAGTGAATTAGTGCCAAAGACAAAGGTGAAGCCTCCGATTTCGCACGTCGGGACAGCTACAGACGGACTCAATATTGACCTTCGGCCAACTCGCCCGAAGATATCAGCAAAAAAAGGAAATTTCAATACGAATTAAGTTCACTGACACCATCAAGACAACGAGCGTGACCCCGAACGCAAATATGGCCTTTACATGGTCCCTAAGCTCAGTCAATCAAGGAGAAAGCAAATCCGAAACGTCGACAAGAGAAGCAATCAGATGGGCCATCAAACCTAACCTATCATCTTGTCAGAAATCGGCACGCACGATAATTTAATAACAAAAAACCTACTAGATCCACGTCGCCAGCGCCCACCAAAATAGACCTTAAGCTCTGCGGCGCAAGGGGGCGACATTACCTCGTATTGATGCCCGTAATTACAGTCGAAACACGCGAGGAGCAACACATGAAAGCAAATGTCAAACGCACATATTTATTTCCAAGTATTGAATGCCGGCCGCTTCTCGGAAGATTCGACGTAAACATCATCGTGTCAATGATGAAAGCGATCTCCTCCTTTGTGCCCGGTGCCGATTACACTAATTTTATCTCGGCCCAAAAAAATATAATGTCTGTACCGTGACAACGCTTTAGCGTGACTCCATAATGAGCAGGAAGCGATTCAGCCGGTATCGACGTTCCATCCATCTCTGTTCGCCGACGTTCTTTAATAACCCCGTAATTAACTAAAACGAAGACGCTCGGATTCGTCCCGGCTTATTTATACACCGCGTCGATATTCAGGAGCCGGCTTGATAGATTCATAGCAGCTAACATCAAAGGCGCTACATTAATCATAACTCACATCAATCGCCGGTGTAACAGTTTCTGTTTTTATTGTAAATCAGTATTAAAAAGAGACAACGTAAGCACATGAATCACGCGTACGCCTCGAGACGTCATCGTATGCGATAAATTCGTAAAATGTAAATAGAAAAAGGTGGGGCCTATCGGACCACCCTGGGGGACACCTGTTGCCTCTATTAGCGCGGCTAGCGCGGATACTAGATACGCATCTGGGCCGGCGGCCGGCGCTGCCGCTCCTCAAGCCCATGAGTCGTTTATCAGTTGAGGTGATGCGTTGCGAAAGAATCGGTGCGATCATTCCGCCCGAATGCGTGCCCGAGTCAGATTGTAGATCAAACGAATGTGCTCCCATGCAAATTGTGCGTGGAATTCTTTTTAAATTGCCTACGCGTAAGTGCGACTCCATTGCGCAAAACTAATAAAACCAGTGATTCCGACGAAGTGATATTTGTGGAGACCCAGCGCGTCTGGCGTCCATCTTTTACGATCGTCAACAGTTACATATTTAATGTTCGATGTTTATCAACATTTCTTTCTTATGCAGGTTTTAGTGGGGGCGATGAATTATTATATCTTCAAAGAGTTGATTATTTTCGAACTTTTGTTTCTGTTCATATGTCCGTGTTTACGTCACACGGCTATTAAGTAGTAGAATGCGCGTTCTTTTATCAGCGGGATTTTGATGTATTCGGGGCTGCGATACCTGCTGATAACATTAGGAGACGCGAAGTCGATTAAACAAGCTAGTGAGATCATTGTCGTGTATACTTTGTCTACATTGTTAGTCAGCGGTTGACATAACTGAATCACTGAAAATCGTTGAATAGGTGTGACACATGTTAAAATATAGTTGCGAAACAGAATGCGTCTATGAAAATCTCCGGGTGAAATGAAAATGTTTTACGGTTTGTTATCGTTCTTGGACGTCGTTAATATATTTCATTTAGTGAAGGGTCTTTGTGTCGTTTGTAACGTGCGGTTAAATAAGATTCATCAGCTTGTACTCTCTCTATATATATATTTTGGGAGCCAAGTCGTGAATTGATCATAAATAAACTAGCAATATTCTAACATTGTTTCAAAAATATTACTCGTATTCTATATGAAATATTCAAGTTGTAACTAATTAATAACATGGTCATTTGTCTTTTTTAACCGGTCACCTGCATGATAACTGTGGAGCTAAATATTATTTACTAAATAAATACTGCACTAACTAAATAAATGATAAATGTATTGTGAAATAAATAAATAAATTTAAAAAAATACTGTATCCAACCACAATTGACAATGAAATACAATAATCAAAGAGATAATTCAATATAGAATTTTTCATGCGCTTAAAATGGTTAGTAATAAATTGATATTGAAATTTCCAAACAGTCTGCTTACCATACCTACTATCGATCAGGGTGGTGGTTATTGAATTAATTATCGTAATCACTGATTTACGCCTGCGTAACAATTGACTCTTAATTGTGACACACACACACAAATAGGCTTCTGATTAGTTTGAACAAGCCAGTGTTAGCACAAGACATGTTTTCATTATCTACTATTGTGGATCAGATCGTAGAGTTAGATGAAAACAGTTTAGAATTAGTAACTGAAAGTAAGTTTTTCCTAGAATCACTTCAGTATATTCTTTAATTTACAAACGACTTACGAATTTATAAGCTATAAAATTATTTAAAAAACCTTGCGTATGTGATACAATAGCTTGGGGTACAATAGGTTTTTCAACGAGGAACTCGCTAGCGCAATGGCACAGAGCGCTTGGCCTGCGATTGCGTAAACTAAGCAATTACGCTAAGGCCGGTCATTGGATGGGTGACCAAAAATGTATTATCTCGAGTTCCTCTGTGCTTCGGAAGGCACGTTAAGTCGTTGGTCCCGGCTACATCTGCAGTCGTTAGTACCAACCAACCCGCACTGGGCCAGCGTGGTGGGTTATGGCCCAATCTCCCTATATTCTTCCATCCATAAGGAAGGCCCGTGTCCCTGCAGTGGGGACATTTAAGGGCTGGTGATGATGATGAGGTTTTTTAACTCTATTAAAAGAAAACATTCCAAATATCACTTGTAAGATCATCATCACCCCTTTGAAATCCTTCCTAAAAATAGAAGAATGCTGGTTAGATCAGTAAGGTTGTAATAACCCTTTTATATGGAGTCATTCAGCAACTGTTTGGAGACTACTTTGTGGCATTATGGACCTAATAACATTGACCACCCATCCGATAACAAGCCTTTGCGAATGGGGCTTAGTTTACGTAATCTGAGACTGTGTGGGCTCTTCAAAAAGCCGTCTTATGAATGTTATTAATGCGATAACCAGAAGGCAGCGTTTGATCACCTCATGTTTAATGTAAGCGTCGTAATAAGTTCGATCGCGGGCCATCAATATTAATTACTAATTACAATATCGCGCCTACGCTTATTAGGGTGCTGTACTTGATTAATGTTTAATTATATTTACGCAAGTTAGTCATTTGTTCTAATCGCATGTTGGAGTCGTTACGGTTTTTTCTTATTAGCGACGAAGCAGTTTCTCTTATCATTCCTATTAATGACTGATCGAATTGAATTGGGCTAGTTGAGCGTTTAAAAATTACGAATAGGATTATATTTGTAATTCATGGATTAAAATTAAACTATATGAATTATTTCCAGTTATAATAGTTAATTTTCGGATGGGTTACGAAATATCTTCATCATCATCATCTTAGTGCCCTGATTCCAGTTTGTCGGGGTAAGCCAGTAAGTTTCCTCTTCCATTCATATAGGTAAGTCGTTATAAAGCCCTCCACTTATCATCCATCACTCCAGAATCCAGAATGGTGAAAGTAATGGAAAGAGCAATTTTTCGAGAGACAGATAATCGATTACTCGCTTTATAAATCTAATCACTGTCACTTTTGAAACAAGACTGTACACACAATATGCTTAGGGAGACATGTACTCATACGCTTTAAACAACTTCTTCAAAACTATTGTGATAGATTAAATTATGTAGCAGTGTACTCGAGTCTGGAGTCACATCCAATATTCCAGTTGCAATATCATCCGAAACAGTCTTATTTGAATTCGTGAAGGGCTTAATAACTCTTACAACATGCTCCTATTGTCACTCGTACAAGAATCAATTTCCAATGACATCAAATAGGTACAAGTTCGAATTTAAAGCACTTTGCACTTAAAACTGTGTGTGTTTGAGTTGAGTTTCATTGGGAAGGTAGCGCCGGATGGAGTAGCGATCGATTTTGCGCTCAAAGTAGTGATAGGTTGGGTTCGGATTCCGGTACAGCGTTCGATAGCGTGCATCACGCGGTACGAGGCACGCAACATGTGTGTGGAATATGTCAATTCATTACAAACTTTGTGTGGAGCGGGAGATGATTTGTGACGTATTATCGGTATAATAGTCAGTGTGTCTCTCCGGTTCCGAGTAATTGACCAAACTTAAAACAGCGCTTCGTTCATTAGTGCTTTGTAATCGATTGATTGTGTTTTTCTCGGTACTACAGCACACAAAGTTGCCCTATCTTCGATGAGTCGCCTCTATTATTTGTTACAGAGATGCTACAGTTTTGATAGATAGTCTTGTATTGAATATTGTTATTACTTCTAAGTTTTGTAAAAATGGGTTTATAGTCATTGTTGCTTGTATTCTAACGTATAGTTTGTTGAAAAGGTTGCTTCATTTGTACCTATTTGATCGACGATTCGTAGCCCTGTGGTTCCAGGTGAAGCTCAATTCCATATTCGACCCTTATAGTCACTTACCATCAGGTGGGATGGAGGCCAAGAGCTTCCCTGTCTAGTATAAAAAAATACAGCAGCAAAAAACACTATGATCAGCATAATACTTCTTCTTCTTCGCCCTGCCCTGTTCCCAGTCTATCTGGGGTCGGCGCAGTATGTTTCCTCTTCCATTCATATCGGTCAGACGTCATCAAGCTATCCACATCCTTTTGATTCATATCTTCCATCACACAATAAAGGTGCAAGTGATGAATGAATGTATCTATAGAAAAGAGACGGAACGGACCATGTCGAGAGACCGATGTTCAACATAATATTAGAAAATAAAAATAAAAAACACACCTCTCCAAACCAATTACAACTTGCCACTCTCGCATTGTTCTCATTAAAATTAATGCGAAAATCAATCTATACTTTTCTGAACTCATTTTTCTTGGCGCCCTCGTCGTTTTGTTAACAATGGAACGTTATTAATATTCATAAAAAACACCATAGACAATAGGTGGTGTTAATTTAGTCTCTATGGCTGGGGTGTTCGGTCTCTGGGGGTGTTGGCGGATTGAAAGCATTTTTCCTGAGCTTATGCCAAATACGAAATTGAATAATTAATGCCATGATTAAAACCGTTAAGAAAAATTGCTACATTTCTTATTTGATCAATTGGGCATTCTTTGTTATTAGTTAGTGTAACCGGGGGATATCTTTTTGTTTAAATATATAATGTTAGAAAATTAAGTATTACTGTTTATAGTTTTAACGCAATAACACTATTCTGTCCTATTTCTGTTGGTATATCATTCTAACAATATAAAATTATTCATAATGTTCAAAATAAAATATAAAAAAATCTTATATTCCTGCCTATCATCTAGCGGTTAGATGGTAGGTGTGAGTGTAAGAAATTTTAGGCTAGATTCCAGCCTGAAGTAAGTAGCATAAGCACTTGTGTTATCGATACTAGATGACGGAAAAATTTTAACATACTTAATAATAAGACATTATGACAAATTAAGACAAATAAGACATTTATACAATACTACATAAACATCCATGACTCGGGCACAAGTGTCTGTGTTCATCATAAAATTACCAGGATTCGAACCCGGGACCTCTTGGTCGATAGCCAGCGACCTTAATAAGCAATAGTTGATTCAAAAAAACATAAGTAACAGTTGATTCAAAAAACTCACTACGACAAATAGACTGTTTTGTTATCCGTCAATTATGTAAGTAAAAAGGTTGGTAATAAATATTGCGACCGGACGTCAAAAGAGTACACTCGCGCAGATAAATCAATGCGCTTCGGAAACCCCAACGCAATAATGCCGTTTCAAACAACCGATATAATTTCAATACGCCGAATGACAAGCAGTGACCACGTGTCGCCATAACCGGTCCGGGCCGGTTTTTAATAAAACACCATTCAATCGAATTCGGTACAGTCCACCGGAGAGACTGGCGTAAAGCACGGCTGATTCGCAAGCGATTGTGGCTACTGTTACCCTAGTTTTAGTATAGAGAATCGCTTGCACGCTTACTCTGTATCAATCAATAGTACAACTGTGCTATGGTCCAGCCGTGCGCGGTCCATTCATAGGAATAAATCTGTTAAAATGACCAGCTGCCCTTAATCGAACTGGATCTATTGATGTGGGATTTTTTTCGTTTAATAGGGGACTAGCGTTCGTACAAATAAAAAATGGATTTTCATGACAGACCTGATTTTGCGATGACTTTGTTCTTATATTGTCGCTTTCAATCGTAGTTTTCGTTCGGATATTAATTAACACTCGAACTGTAGAACAGGTGTCACTAACTACATAATAAAAATATTTATAAATATTTATTTAGATTTTCGCGTTCGTCACTTGAGAATCGACTAAGACGATTTCAAGAAGACAAAACATAATGTTCTCTTATATTTGCACGAGCACTACACATTTGAAATAAAAAAAAAACCCTTACCGATTAGACTCGCATATACCTATTTAGGTTTTTTGCATTGTTATTATCATTAACATGTCCTAATGAAGAAATTAATTGCTGTAAACGCCTCAAGAGACTAACTAATAATGTCTGTATCATTTATCAAATTAATTATTACTGATCAATCATTGACGCAACTATTACTTTTGACATTTATGAACATTGCGGACTCCGAACATGAAATTCGAGTCCAATACAGCTCTGTCGCATTATCCTTGCAAATGTTAGTCACTCGACAAAAAAATTACCTATTCACGATACGCCGGCGAAAAAAATTGAATATTTTCGCACCCCATTGAGACAAAGGCGTCAAAAGAAATGTCTTGCATAAATTATTTCCTTTTTCTCTCCACTTCATTGTTTCGACGATATCGTTAATATTAATTTTTCACGGCTACAAACGGTCAGGTATTAATATTCCTGTTTTTTTTTGTGTTCTTACACTTTTGTTATTGTAATTTGTTGGTGTGCCCCCGCCCTTATATTTCGGTGTCTGATTGCGAATGCTCAGTATTAATGGCCGCAAGTTTTATAACTTTCGATACGCTTTTCTTCCTCACTGTACTTGATAATTCAACTTTTTAAAATTACTTTGAATATCGAACTTTTTATTCGAACGACGCGACAGCTCGATTCGAAATTCGAATACATTTAAATTTGACGCACCTGCCGGTGTTATAATGCATGAGTATAAAACTTTAGAAGAAATAATGAAAAATAATTTCATATGGGTTATTTTAAAATAAATGAACGGACCAATAAAGGGTTTTTTATAATCATTCGAAAGGGTTGTGTCAACAATGTAGAGATACAAATCAATACGCCATATTATAATATTAGAATGACGCAATATTAAGCGCAAGTCAAGAAAAGATGGCGAACAATCAATACTTTTTGATTAATGAATGTCAATGGCCTTGCTTATCGCTTCGGGGTCATCGCCGAAATTTGCACAAATCACGGATATACCATTTTAAATATATAATTGCTCGCTAGGCAGGCACCGCGGCTTTGCTTGCTACGGGGTTAAAAAAATAGAGACAGGGAGATTTAATGTTTATGGTTTTAGTGACGTTCCTTTCAATGCTATTTAACAGCTTAACATTATACCTTGTAAGTAATTTGTTCAATAAAAAATTACATATAGCTTTACACATAAGTTAATATGATAAACAATACGAACAAACGTACAGTGAACTCACATTCAGATATAAACAGACATTAAACGTCGAAACAGTGGTAGTCAAACTTTAGTACTTTTGTTTACTGTCCTATATGTTGTTTTTTATTAGTGCACATTCATATAAATTAACGTACTGTAATAAAGTAATAGTAACGTGTTTACAGTTTTTGTGCATTGACAATGCGCAGATAGTAAAAACTCTCAATTGTGTAACATAAACAATCAATTTAATTAGCAACAGATTGGGAACAATCAATCGGAATAATACGAGTTTATTTATTTAAACAATGTTGTGAGTATCGGATACTGATACCGGGCCGACATTTGGGCACAATTACTGTTACATTCATTTAGAACATATCTAAGCCGCCACTGGCAGATATCGCCCGCGCATCCGCTCGCAGGCGATCGCCGATTAAATAAATCTATAGAGGAAACGGGAAACAATTGCCCATCGTTCGTTCCACATTTAAAACTACAGGTCAGTCACTGTTTTATTTACTATAGGCAAAATCGCGATTGTTCCATTTTTAAATTTCTCTCCATTCAAAATTAAACTTCGCTTTCCACTTTTAAATAGTACTATTTTGTTTCACTATTGCCAAAAACGGGCATGTTCCATTTTTAAGTTCATTTCTATTTAGAATTAAGCGTGTTCTAATTTTAAAATTCAACTTCGAAATTGGAAACTGAAGTTAAGCACAACTACTGTAGATTCCTATCATTCAAACTAATTGATTGAACAACAAACATTGTAACAACTAATAGACAAACCTCCAAACAAAACATCTATACGCCATCCGTTTAGAACACATTAAGCAATTTACCTAATGTTCCGCGTCCGCTGCCACCCAATCTTCGACTTAAGCTATCAATTAATAAGATCGACCATCGATCGAGGGCTCCCCGTCCTTGAGAATCGGAAATCTTAACTGTCTTATCTCCATCGGATGCCGATTGAAATGAGACCTTATTGTTTTGCTATCACGGCATTTCGACTATCAAACTCGCTTGCGCTGTGCGTCTTTAATTATATGGGTGTACCTAACCAATCTATCGGAATAGTTCCCTTAGGATAGAAGTAGTATCTAATGCATTGTCGTTAAATTAATACCACGATTTATGACAGTTGGAATTAGCCATCGGAACGCTTTAATGTTTATTGATGGATGCCAACATCCCTGGAAGAGGGACTGTGACAGATACGCGGCAATAATAATAATAATTTGTGTACCTACTCGCTGTTGATGGGTAGCGATTGTACATTTATCAGAACCAGTGGGCGCCCAGTGGTCGAAATTCGACCATAATTAATTTAAATTCCAAGTTTGCCATAACCAAAAAGTCATCATAATAAAGTCACTGTCAATTACATAGTAGTGTGTGTGTAATGTTTTTTTTGTATTGATATAATGTATTTTTTATGCATAATATAAAAAAAAATTAATTCTGCACGCAATTTTCGTTAAACGGGGTAAAGAGTTTTTGCTTCCCATATTAATTTAAACATTATGAGCAGTAGTATAATAATTGTAATTAGAAAAAAACCTTAAGCACTTGTTGTTGTTGTATTAATCATTTTTAACCAAATATTAGATAAGTGGTTAAATATCGCGAAAGTAACAACTTACTGATGTTTGGCATTAAAATCGTTCAAAGTTTACAACAGCACTAGCATGGTTTCAATTTATTTATTCGTTTTTAAGTCACTGAAATAACGGGCACTTTTTTAAGAACGGTAATTTTACGGTGCCGTATGGTGACGGCTGAGTAGAATACAATTGTCACCACCCCAAATCTCTCCCGTGGGTGTCGTACAAGGCGACTAAGGATAAATCAATGATGAGGAATGGGCAGCAGCGTTCCTCTTATACCACCTAGCAATGTACCTACTGCGACTTTTGTGCCCGATAAATGGCAATAGGCTCGCCACCTATTACATGGGACCTAATATAATTGGCGAAACGCGGGTGCTTGTTCACCTCTGCCTACCCCTTCGGGGATATTGGCGTGATTTATTATTTTATGTATGTAATTTTACAAATACAAAATGCGAACGCGAATAGAATGTCCCCAGTGAGACCACTCCAAGTACCAATCCATCATTTCGCAATACAAAAATGCCTAAGTCAATTTGCAATAATTTCCAGTAAGCGATCCCCGGTTGAGCAAACCGGGCACAATAGACTGTCGTGCCGTGGATAATGGGTTCGATTCCGCGGGAAGCAATTTTCTTCTATAATACGCCGATTTTTTTATGATCGACTGCACATAGCAGGGAGTAGGTCGCATGGTGATTGTGTACTACTGCTGTGATCAATTTTTTTTATATCTTAAGTTGACCACAGACTCAACTCTAACACTTGTACGTATACTTATCTAGTTTAATATATTCCACAATTAAGATTTCATATAGGTACATAATTCTTTCTTTAAAAGTACATACATACAAAAATCACGCCTATTTATCCTCGAAGGGGTAGTCCGAGTTGTATTATCAGCCACGTTTTACCAATCATGCTAGGTTCCATGTAATAAGTGGCGAGCCCATTGCCATCTATCGTGCACGCAATTTTCAGTATTATAATGGTAGGTGCTTTGAGGGGAATGCTGCTGCCAATTACTGATTGTTGTCGCCTTGTAAGACCCCCGGGAGAGATGGGGGTGGTGACAAAATTGTATTCTGCTCTGCCGTCACCACGCAGCACATGAGTGAATGCACCTAACTACAACTTAATTATGAATAAAAGAGACCTATTTACATTTTAGTTAACTAATCAAACCCAAATTCTAGACACTGGAAACTACCGGGACAAAGTAGCAGAGGTACTTAACTACGAATAAAGGACAAAACATTTGTTCCCAGACAAAAGGTGTCGCGTCCCCTCCCGATAATTGAGAGCGGCTTACTTTTAATAAGCTTCGATTATTTATTTAAGACTTTTGCCACCTGAGGCTTTGTACCAAAAAACAGAAGAATTTAATGCCCACCCACCCCTCACCGGAAAGTCATCCCTCTGTCTTCGGTTTTAGAGCTGCCAATCGACCGCAGAACCAGTCAGCACGTTTCGATTAGAAGGGATTGGAATTTGTGGGAAAAAAATACAATTTAAGTTTGGTTCCCTTTCGGGATGATTTTCTTTAAGTACTCAATTTGTGTTTGTTCCTCTGAGTTTGTGGTGTTTTAATCAATGTTTTGCGATGCGTTGAATTAATCTTATTGCCAATCGTAAGCGATGGTAGTGACGCAGATTTATTTTTCCTTGAGCGCTAAAGGAATAAGTAGGTACTACCTGCACAGTTAAGAAATTGTTTGCTAACTACAATAATTATTCTGTACTTACAAAGTAGGTCGCGACTCTATTCTGAACGCGTTCGGTTTTTGAAGTCCTATTCGAAAGTTTGCAATTCAAAAACTTAATATTTTACATTAACACCAGCAGCGTTCGAATTTTAAACACGCAACAGTTGGAATTTTATTCATTTTTTGAGGTATTCGTAAGTATTGCAGTTATGAAACATTTCCTATTGAAAAAAATGGTTTATTCATTTAATGTATCATTACATACAATCATGATAGGTCAAAGAAATACGTTGAACATTGGAAACGGCAGCAAATATAAAAAGAGAATAATATTTATGTGTCAAAGGGATAGTTTAAAATATGCATGAATATGACAGTCCTATATTCTTGGGTATCATACCTACTATAAATTAAAAATAGAGCGATTTATCTGTCAAAATCAAGGGTTCGCGTTTAGAACACACACAGACGCAGCCACGTAGGGTAATGACGCCCAAACCGATACACAATTAGACAAGAAAACACGCCGCCGCGACTGGGGACAAGACGAGCCTTGCGGAAAATCGGGCTGGGGCCCCTTAGACCCTGGTCTCCCGGACCCCGCGGACCCCCAGCCCCACAGGCCCCGTCTGGGGACGCCTGATTTACGGCGTAACCGCGGCCGCCTTTTGTTTTTTAATGCGGCTCAAATGTCAACTAGTTAGGTACGCTTTGCCTAGCTACACCTTTTTCAACTACTAGTATCTGAATGGCAATAGGCTCGCCTTGGGTCCATATGGGACCTAACCCAATTGGCGATACTGCCTACCCCTTCGGGGAAGTAGGTGTGGTTTATGTAAGTATGTGTAGTATCTAGACAAACCTACTAACATATACTGTATCAATAATTGAGGCTAAACTAGGCTGATTTCTGTGACAGCAGGTAGCGTAAAAAGAGGGTATGTATGAAAGGGATAGATCAAAGTTTTACGAAGCAAGGACAAACTAAACTTGAACAAACTAATACAAAGCCACTAGCGAATCCTATTTCTAGTTGTATACAAAATACAGATGTAGGAACCTAGAAGCGTTTCTTTGCCACAAAAGATCGACTTTATTCCGAAAGGGTTGTTATACAAAAGGAATGTATCGAATATTGACTCCGCTCAGTATTCAATCGGCGGCATTAGCTGTAATTCTGTTTTATAAATTGTTCCGCCTCCCCCCGGTTTCCAGATGGTTTGCCCTGGCAAACGGGACTCTTCCCTATACATTTAAATATGTCCGCTCTGCTTCTCGCAGCTTACGCTAAAGACGGTAAAGATCGAAGTATTTGATACTGCCAATTGTTTTGAAGACGCTCGCTCTTTGATGTGTACGCTTTTCTCTTTTATTACATACATAAATCACGCCTGTATAGGCAAAGGTGCATTAACACCCACGTTTCGCCAATCAGATTAGGTTCCGTGTAAGGTGGCGAGCCTATCGAGATGGGGGTGGTGACAATTGTATTCTGCTCCGCCGTCACCACGCGGCTAACTTAGCTTACTTTTATTGACAATATCATTTTTTGTTCCAGGTAACAGAGAGTTGTTGACCAGAAACTACGCGCTCTATGGTACGGTATCGTCTAGCCATTCTTAAATGTCGCAACTGACGCGCCTATCAGTGACAGACACGAAAACAATCGACCCATTAAAACACCCACTTAGCCGCAGACCTATTAATGTTCGAAATTTGTCAATACATCCGAATTGTTTTAAATACTGGCCATTAATACCTGTAATCGAGGCGTCGAACGGTTGTTCCAATGGCGCGATTAAAAGGTTCCATTTTTAAAAGAGAACGTATCGAAAGCTCGTTCAGTGATAAAAACAATCGAGTGCGTCGGTAACGTTTCACATTCAAATGCTCCGAGGAGTTTAGCCGACTTATTATTATTTGAATTTAGAACCAGAAGACGTTACGGTTTTTGTTTGGTGTTATTGTGTTTGGGTGGGAGTCGCGGCCATTATCGAATCGTATTTAGAAAGTCGTTTCCAGTTTCCGACCCATAAACTGTCAATAAAAGAAAACGTAAAACGACTCCATCTGCATATTCCCGCCGTTAAGGGCGAAAAAATAATTATTATACGAAAATTAATAACCCGTTGAGAGAGAGAGCGCGGCCGTTTTTATGTGAGGCCGTGCGTCGTTTTCGCCCAAGACCATCGATTTTCCATTATTTCGCCGTGTCATTAGTAATTTTAATTAATTACACAACGTGTGGGGGTGTGTTTATGTAGATGGCTATTGTCGGTACATCGCGGGGATGATTTATGCGCGCCTTTTGAAACGTGTCCCAGAGACGAAGACGGCTCATTGATTTTTGATGACTCTTGACAATTTGCATGAATGCGACACCGACGCCATAGCATAGCACAGCGCCGGCGAATTATGATAATGCTCCCCGTTTCTTCGCAATTATTGCTTTGTTTTTCGATGTCCATTCGTAATTAAATATTCGTGTGTTAACTTGTGTGCGCTTTGGGAATAGCTAGAATGGCGTCCGTCCGGTAGAGGTTGTTTTTAGCGCGGGAAAGCGTTTCGCGACTGTCGGCGCCCACATTTCGATGATTAATTATACACATTTATTAGTAAAATTTCGGCTCAATACCATAGGGGTGGAAGAAAGGGTTAGTTTCGCTGTGTGTGTATCTACACCATTAATATTTATTTCGCATACATAAGTTATTGTACGGCGTCCCGCTAGATTGATCGTTGAAGAGAATTATTTTAATATTACTTGGTACTTGATGGATTGCTAAGTGGTGTTGTTTTTATCGGGTGCTTTATCGCAGATTGTAATGAAGTACGTAAACGTTTAGCTGTAGCGTGCATTTCGGAATATTTGTTTAATCGTAATTTTATTCCTCATTTTTAATTAATACGGTATAGAAAACCTTTTTATTAGGTGTATGGAAATATTTATTCATGATACGAAACGAGTGGACTGATGTGTGACGAGGTAGAGGACGATCACAGAAGAGAGTCTGAATGCACTGTCTTGTTTGAATGGAGAAATATTGACACGTAAAGTCTGTATTCGTAAAAGCACATGACCTTACTCTTTTTTTTATACTAGATAGAAATTCAGTTACAAACAAAATACAAAATACTATTAATGGAATTAATGTAATGTTTGCAGTGTAGGTAACTTATTGCTTTTAAGACTTAAGAGGTAGTATGAACCTTTTTGCCGAGAAAAAAGAGTTCATAGACAAAATAAATCGAAACAGAACCCCGACTTGGCAACTGTGTAACCGAATTACCATTGCAGACAGCAACACGTTCGTTTGGAGCATCAAAAAATTGCACCCCATAAATACACGTGCGGCCCAAAAACAAGATAACAATCGCTAATTGCACACCCGAAAACGAGACGTTGAAACGCGAAAATTTGAGTGTGAAAACTACGAACGGTGCCGTGTCGAACACACCTCGGCCGTCACGCGACCGGTGCACACTCGCGCGGGCGGTTAACATTCGAATTTCGAACGCGCCCGTTCCAAATTCGAAAACTTTAAATGTTACCGCCGTCTGCCATTTTGGATCCGCCAAATAATCAGTGTAGCATGTCGCCGGACAATAAAAGTGCATTTATCAACAATAAAGAGCTTCGTGCTGTGCGGAATTTTTGTTGTTGCCGATTGATAACGGCGGTGTTGCCATGTTTTGTGGCCTTCGCCCAGAAAGTTCTGGTTATTGTGCCATCCACTTGCCGGCCACACGCGGCAGACATCTTTGGTGCTAACAATGAGATACTTTACTTGAGTAAAGCGGAGTACACACCGAACACGCAATAGGTACTTTAACACCCAGATGATAAACCTCTAGAACATTTTCCTCTAAAACACTGAAAGTACAACCCCATAAAAATTACTAAAACGCTCAATGTACAATCAACAGAACTTCAGACTTCGCAAAACTGTCAAATTTCTCTGATGGGTTGTGAACCTTAACTATTGTCTGTATTGATAAAGTCGATTGCGAAAATTTTACATTTTGTTTGCAGTAGCTTTATTTGCTGTTCACTGTAACCTACCTAAAATAATATTGCATTATTGTTTCTCGTTTCTGTTAAGGTAACAGAAAAACCGTTTCCAGTTTTCATGATTGAAAATATTTCTCAAAAAGATATGCTTTTGGGTTTTCCTCTGATGTTTCACCCAGTGGATGCTTTTCTGGCCTTTAGCCACCCGGCCACCGGCCACTTAACACAGAGCACGTATCAGCAACAAAAAAATCGATACCCCCATCAAAGGCCACTCTAATTCGGAGAGACGCACAGACAAACTTTTATATAAGTACACGAGATGGTATCACGTCGACCCTTCTGCAGTATTTTAAAGCTACCCCTTTGGCTAAACTCACCCCTTACAAGAGATCAATCGATTGGTGTCCACCCCAATCATGTACTGATCGTTAGCTAACTAATAATTGGAGTACATAGTCATACGCCGACTGTGACATCAGGATTTGGGAGTTTGTGTTTGAGACAGTTGGACGCTATATCTGATTTTCTAGGAAGCGTATTGCTATCTTACGGATATGATTTTGACATCCTTTAAAGGTCGTGAATGTTGATGGATAGAAAAGTATTTAGATAGAAGAGTGGATGAAGGCCAATAAAAATAAATAAAAAAGTTAGAAAAGTATATAAAGACCAATGGAACAATTGTCTAATTCTGTGTGACGAATTATGAACAATGTGAAAGATAGATTCAAAAAGTAAATTATTTAGACAAGAGTTCTGGATAACCCTAAGCAATGTAACAGTAAATTAGTTGATCCACTTCTATATGAACGTTAAATTGATTTTACCAAATAAAAAGCATGCATGATTATGTATGAAAATTCAAAATAAATAAATTATATTATAGCGACACTTTGCAACCTGTCACAGAAGCTTGCTACATACTAACTGCACATAATACACATAATACACATCTAGACATATAATAAATTGATAGCAACCGATAATCTCCAAATCAAATAACCTTAGTTATGTATAAAAATACTTGACCCCCTGATCTGTCACCCTTACACACACATACACACAAACACACACACGCTCGCGCTAAGCAAATACACGCACGCACACACAGACAGCCTCCTAATAAGTCCGTGGATACATTCGATAGGGTTCAATCCAGATTTTTGAACGCCCCCATCTCAAATTTAGTCCCGTGAGTATACGCCCTTACATTTGATTATACGAGACTTGTACATTACGTCTGAATTATATATATAAGTATTAATCTTGCCCTTGGGTAAACAATGCGAGGGTGCTTCCACATAGTGCACTGTTATGATTTTTAATTCAGTCAAATTGTGTAGGGGCTTAGCCAAATTGTGTAGTTCAATGACATGCGATGTTTTCTCATTACAATATTTTTTGTGAAAAAAATTTTTTTTTGATATTTTCTAAGGAGTAATATGACGTAGACCGTTACGCTGGACACCCGAAGATGGGTGACCGAAATAAAACCAATATCGAGCAAATGGTTTCCATTTTCAAAAATAGCTTTTTGCTATTTTCCGGATATTTATTGTGAAAATCAAACCTGGATCAACTCAATCATTTCCTCTACTCGTATAAGTATTCACTAAGTATAATTAGCCTTAATTGTTTTCAAAGCCTCTAACAAAGTTGTAATGTAATCAACATCTTTGTTAGTGTTTTAAATAGATCACAAAATCAATCGTAAATCAAACTTAAAAGATTTTTTCTCCAAATCGCAAGACCGCGAATTAGAACTTTATCCCGTAAAAAATAAAACCTACTATCGAATACACAGCAAACACACTACTTATAACCTTCGAAACTTTCGAAACGTCACGAACTTCTCAACCGTCAATTGCATCGCACGACAAAATTTCAAAAATAGAACACTCCGTATTTACGTACGCCGAACGGACACAAATCACTTTTATGCCATATTAAAAACGAAGATACAATAACGGTGGCCATTTTAACCCGAAAATGGTAAAAAACATTGGCACGCTATACCTCGACGGGTCGAATACACACAGTCGTAATCGTGGTCCGTCTCTAATAACCCTTTCGCTGAGAATTAACCCTTTCGATACAAGGTGAACAACCCTGTTAAAAAAGACCCTTATTGGCTGCGGGCGCAAGTTAGGAGCTTTTGGAGGAATTTTTAATTTGTTTTGACCATTTCTATTGTATGCCTAAATATTGTATGCCTAAATGTAAAGTTGTAGTTTTGTCTGCAATGTTGAAATGCATTTTTTTACGAAACTACTTTCTTCACTGATTGAACACCTATAAATTAACAAAATTTAATACTATCAATCATAATTATTTGTAACTAAGCAAACCAAAATTGCCAGAATATTTTGGTAATGAAAATATTATTGTTGACTACCATCAACAGCAAATTAGGTTACCAAAATATGTGAAGGTTTTTTCATCGATTCTGTGCTTTATCTCGACCAGGTTAACGTTTGTCTGATCTGTTGTTGTTGACTGTAAATTCACATATTATTTTTATTATGAAAATGTAATCCCGCTCGTCTCTTGTGGCTTAAGGACACACGCGACGAGACGCGTGGCCACGAATATTCATATCGCACTTTAAAAAAAAATAGACGCATTCGTTTAGAAAAATCTGGAACGCTCCCAACGTAGACAAGTTTTATTAGTTCGGGCATCGCGGTGTTTTAATTAAAACTATCATTTGTCAATAGTTCAAAATTGTGCGCAGTATTTTCTCTTGCGTTTTTTTTGCAAATAAAACATGTAACAGTAGTAAGTAGTATTCAGGGTATGCTTTATTTCTGAACATGTTGTATATTAGACATACCTACGTATTAATGTATGTATATAGTTGATAATCGTAATTTTAAAATCTCAATTAAGTTTTAGAAGGTTTAGCTCAGAAATCTCTCTGCGTACACACTATTAAGGTTAAATACAAGGATGGGCGGATATCTCATAGATCTCCAATTTACCTGGTTATGTAAGCAAAGTTATTTAATCAAATTATTTTTTTTTTAAGTTTTGACCGCATCATGACTTAATATAATTTTTCTAAATTTTTGTAACCTAAATTTCGGTTTAAATTAAATTTTAATTTATCATCGATTGTGTAGTAATACGTACTGCACTATTTCGTAGTGCCGTGTTGGCTGCATTCAACAGGGTTTCAATTCCGCCCGTTCCAAGCGCGAATTTCCAATCCAAACCGCGCTTTAATTCGGCATTTCTTTCCGCCCGGAGTGACAGTTGACATTGACAGCCTATTAATGACGGCTGTCATAGAGCAGCGCCATCTAGTCGTGCCAATTCGATTCTCGGCCGTGCCAGTCGAGCGAGAATAGATTGTACACAATTTCACCGTCAATCACCTCCTTGGCAGGACCGAAAATGGCACGATGCCGATTACGGCTCAACGTCACTATCGATACAACGCCCTAACAGCTAAAGTGGCCTAACTGAAAAATTTCGATTTCTGTACTTTGCAATGTCTTCTATTCTGCTATGCTGCGTGGTGATGACAGATCAGAATACGGTCTTCCCCCCCCCCCCTTCCTCTCCTTTTACTTGTCGAAGGTGATTAGGGTAGTTTCTAGACTTGTGCATATCAGACTACTAGGTAGACGGACTCATGCGTGTAACCAAGTTTTACATGATTTAGTGATCGTTCATATCCAGTACAGAACGTTAATTCGAAACCGGGGAGATGCTCTGGTGTGAATTTTAATAAAATTTTCACAATTTCGTCATCCAAACCCTAATTCATCAGAAAACAGCACACCACGGGCATGCATGAGGACATTAATGAAACGGGATGAAGCGAAATAAGTATGTAAGGATCGTAGCTACTGGAAAGAAGTGATCTTTGCCTACCCCTGTGGGAGAAAGCCGTGACGTATGTATGTAGTACCCCACCCAGCGCCCTAATGAACTGACCGGTGGGATCCAACGAAAATAAATCCCGAAATACGGCATCGTCCACTCCACTCGCCCGCCACATAACCACACACACAATATATCAATTTCAGAAACACTAATAAGGATTTCAATAATCAAAATCCACCCAACAAAAGTGTCCAATTACTCCCGAGTAATTTCTGCTAAACTCACAATACTGAATCATTAATATCTGCGCATGATAGCTGGAAGTAAATTAATTCGGGAGTTGGCAAACAAAAAATAAATTGTTCGCCCGAAAACAATAAGACGTGAATTTTATGAAAGGAAGCCTCACATCTACGGGTATCGCTCCCCATTAATTATTCCATGCCATCAGCCAATGACGGGAATCAGACGTATTTATAATTAGGCTGTATTTGTCTACCTATAAGCGTATGCGTCATCAGTCATAAGAATGCGCGCGGCTTACGCTGTAATTGGATGGCGTCTAAGTCGCGGAGAGGTACCTACCCTTTGTTTTGCGGGCGTTCGGAGGTGGAACCCTGGCGGAATTCGTTGTGTAACCGTTGAATTTGAGTTCTTTTTTCGAAATTCAAAACTATTCCAAATATGTTTGCTAGTTCGTAGAAGCGTCTTGGTGTCTGTTCAACAATTTCATGCGTGGCTAACTTCACTCTTACTGCTCATTGGACGATTGATGACCAAATAGAAGAGTGTTTTTTGAGCGTATTTCGTTATGATATTCAAGCATCCAAGTTATCGTAACGAATCCGTCAATAAACATAATGCCGCAATATACCCGACGTCTCCCCAACGAACAAAACAGCGTCATTCGCCAGAGGTGCGCACGAAATTTTAACGAAACTCATGCATATTTATAACTTGTGTATGTATATATAATATTTTAATGTCTGTCTGTGCAGGGAGGGCCCTAATAACAGATATTCAATCAAATCAACCCTTCCTCTGGCCGATATCTTGTGCCCGCTCCCCTCACGCGAGCTAGTTCGGAGACCAGCCTTTGTTTATTTTCTGATGCGTTCGCCTTTCGCTACGTATTCGTGGAGCGTAAATTCTAACATCTTAGTAGTAATCAACAACATCCATTGAAAAACTATATAAAATATCAACCATCCTATCTATAAGATAACGCATATTCTGTACCCGTTCAAATTTGGAATTCAGTTTGAATATCGCAAAAAAAAGAATTTCTAACTCAAAAATATTAATTTAAATTTGGAATCCTTCAAGGACGAAGCTCAATAATAAAACATCTGCCTACCGATACAAATTTAAATAATAGTCGTCATCACTGGAGGGAATTCTTGGTACTGGCCCTAAGCCGTTACTTTGCGGAAGTAGCAATATGTCGCATTGCAACCTATAATTTAAAAACCCCATACCATTAATACAAGCCTCTAAAGATTGCAAAGATTGCAGCCGCGTCCATTGTGAGCACATTTACATATGAATCGGAAAGCAAAAGTCTTTGTTAAAGAGTTTTAGAATCAGCAAATGGCTTGACAAACGAATACGCTTATTTATAGATTAATTGTTATCTACAATTGAAACTCTGTTTCCGATAAATTACGAAACCTATTTGCTCATTTATCCAGTTTTTATGTTAAGCAATGGATTTCAGAGTATCTAAAACATATGATTAATGAGATTGGATGAAGTGAAACCGAAAGAAGTGAAATCTCTAGCCACCCTCAGGGAGAAAGGTATGATGTATGTTTGTTTATATGTATTTTTTCCTATAATAATGAGTCGTAAAAGATAATTTTGAATTAAAAAACTATAGCTCCTATCATCAGAAAACATAAATTACCGCGTCTCGATATCAAGTGATAAATAATACAATATCAAGTGATAAATAACGGAACCACAAAACAAAATTGGCCCCAGACAGAATCATAAACGTAGGTATACGTACTCGCCGTGCCGCATATGAATCGGGCAAAGTATAAATCTTATTTGAGACTGTCTGGGCAGCCCCCGCGTACAGATATTTAAAATGTTCCCTTTGATTCGGATGATAATTTCATTCGCAGCCGTCTAGCTGCAGGGTTAACACAACAAACTTGCCCGATAAAACACAGGGCAACCCTATGCCTTCCGTGCTGCCGCGCTTACGAAAAACGCATTATCTACCTTTTTACAACTTCTGAGAAAAAGAAGTAGCGCAGTGGGCATAGCACGCTCAGCCTGAGATTGCGTAAACTTAACAATATTTGCTAAAGTCGGTCTTTGGGATATGGCCCAAAAATTTATTAACTTTAGTTCTCAATTCTGCAAAAAATCGTACTTAACGTGTTATTCGTAAGCACGGCTGCGTGGAATATGGAAAATCTTTAATGATACCTAATTAGGGAGTTAGTGACTGTGATAAGCCCGCCCATCAATTAAAATGTAAAAATTAGTCTAAAATACACTGTACCTACAAATTATGCAAATACAGGATACGTATTCATTTATTTCCGTATTCCAAATTCGAACTGTTCCCGCCCACATCACCGGCCGGAAACGCAGCATCGAAGTGACGTTCGTTCGACGTCCGCCGCCAAACTTTTTCCGAGCGCAACGGAAAGTTGTCTGCGCTTTGTTTCGCGCAATCATACGCTATTTTGTAAGGATGCGATGCGATGCGACGCGACTCCTCTCTTTGCCGACGCTACTTTGATTTCCGAACCGCTTTGATTCCAACTTTTAAGCGTCTGACGTGCAATGCAATATTGCTTCCCGCGTATGTTTAATTCCATATTTGTTTGGATATAGTTCGTAGCGTTCCGGGAACATTCGAAATTAGAATTTGGAAAGTTCAAACGGTGATTCCGATTAATGTTGCGGAGGCATAAAAACGCGATAGGGCCAATAACACTCACTTTCTAGTTATTCCCATTGTATACAAACGCCCCAGCGAGGCGCCCCTCCGGGAAAAAATAATAAATTATTTTAGTTAGTATGCAAATAAGCGGGCCGATGTTTTAGCTACACCCCATTGGCGGCGTGCAGTTTTTTTTAAATTTTTACCGGCCCGTGCACAGTCGATCTCGATCGCGATCCGCAGATCACGATCAATGATCGCGATCCAAATTGATTGTGTACGAAGTAGATTGGCTGACCGTACACTAACAATCTGTATCGTTAGATTGTCGTACAATAACAATATGGATCGTGATCTTTGATTGTGATCGCGGATCGCGATCGAGATAGACAGAATGCGCTTGTTTTGGGCAGCGATCTCTTTCGGATACTTTGAATTTGGAATGGCGATTAGAGCTAGCGAACGCATTCAATCAGCAGGCCTAGCGCGGGACGTGGACAAAATCTCTCTCCACCGCTTGACAATGTTTTGTCACGGGATTTAGTCGGAATTGGAGCGAGAGGAAAATACTGTCTTTTCCCCGAGGAGATTTTGTCCACGTCCCTACAGCTGTCGGGCGGCTACCCTCCGCCGCGTCTTGATAGGGCAATGATATTTAACTCGGGGGGGTAGCGCACATCGATTTTAATTTTATGCGCGCATCCCGTCTCCGCTCGCGATATTCCTTTTTTTATGTAAATATCGGCGATCTCTTATTCGGGCGAGTGAGTGGCGTCCGTTCTGCGGCGTTTTTCCTTTTGCCGCGTTTTAGATATTCGAGAATTAGATTTTAATATTTGATGCGTTTGAAATGTTTACACATTTGGAGGTTGAGTTCGTTTCGGAATTTTGATAAGGTGACGTCTGCTGCGGTGGGATTAGCATGTAGGTAGTAGACACTTGCGCGACTGTCCTGCGTTTTACTAAGTGGATTATATGTTTATGTTTATGTAGTATAATTTTCAACTTTTATATAGCGATATTTAAAATATGTCCGACATCTAGTATCCATAACACAAGTGCTTAGACTACTTACTTTGAGCTGAGTGTAAAAATATATATTTTTAATTAATGTATGTATGATCATAAACAATCCCTGCGTGTCAGTAATGGCGGTATGTACCGGAGAAGTGTTTAATAAGAGGATCCGCGCGTCTGTCGATACAACGCATCATGTAACGCTTCCCTCAAAATTAATATGGCCGAGCTAGAGCTCCGTCAAAAATCATTATATTTTATGGGCGGCCGAAATAAATGAGCCGTACCGTACGTACACGGCGCTCGTGGAAAGTTTATATTCAAATTTCAGCCAGTCCGCCGGTCCGGCATCTCTAAGGATCAATTTACATATTTTCACAGGTTTCGACGATTACATTTATTTAATGTTGGATGTGTACGGAGCCGCCGCCCGAACGGCCCTCACTGCCGATCGTAGACCTCCTCTCCCTCTCACTCTCCTCTGTGGAAAGAATATCTTTTCTTCTCGCCTAACTCCCACTAAATCCCCAGACAAAATACTGTTAAGTGGTGGAGAGAGACTTGTCCACGTCCCCGCGCTAGGCCAGCTATGGGGTCGACGCAGGAAACACACTGCGTCGACCCTCTTCCATTCATATCGGTCAGACGTCGCCAAACCAGCTACTCACTTTTCGTTTCATCCATTGCACCGAAAAGGTGCGTATAGAAATATAGAGTATAGAAAATAGACGGAACGTACCATGTCCAGAGACCGATGAACGTAGACAGTTATAGAAGAGACAAAAATTCAATCCGTACTGCTCTTTGGTTTTGGTTTTACAGCCGGCCGCCTGCCTGATACCAACGTTCTTTGGGTAGACTACCGACCATAGACAATAGTCGCGTTCGTTTTTCGAAACTCCACCATAGAGTCTCCACGCAAAGGAGCACAGATATTCTTTCCCCGCCGCCATGTTCTAATTACACGTGTGTTGAACAATGAAAATTCCAATTAATTCTCTCCAAACGACAAACTAAATAACGAACGGCGCTAACAAAGCAGAACTCGAATTCGCGAGCATACAAGCCGCAAATTAAATTCTAAAGGAGCCGAATGTCAAAAATAATGTAACAAAACAAACGAATTTGTATTCAATTAAAGTAATGATAAAGGTGTGTTTGTTCCCGCTGCGACTTTCGTCGGGGAAGAGCTGTACGCCCCTGTGGTTGTGTATATACACGTCTATACACCTCACCTATACACGTCTTCGTGTTGTTTAGGCACATTTTATTTGGTTTACCAACAACTGTTCCTTTTATGAGAGCTAGCACAGTCTTACTTTAATTACTCAATGATTGAAAGGAATATAATTAGCTCTACTGCAATATTTTTATGCTTATTTGTTTAAATATCGATACACCTCTGCCTACGTAAAAAGCCGTGATTTATATATGTATGTAATGCACCGAACTCAAATAATTTGGGAGCAAGTTGGCAGAAGAATTAGTAAAGCGTCTTGTTTGTTTGTTTCGTGTTAGGTTAATCTTGATTCACAGTATCCTTCCAGCTAATCCCCATACATCTCAAATGAGCAACGTACCTATTTGTGACCAATACTGCTAAATCACGCCTTTTCAAAGGGCGACGATGTGGGCCCTGTAAAAGCTCGCACCAAACCCCATTAGCACCCCGGCTCGGACTAAGAAAACGGAATCGATGGCGAGACGCGAATCGGGCGCATTAATAATATCACAAAATTTGATTATCCCATAAAAGATTCGCTCCATAAAACTCCCATAGTTGCTGTAGTGTGCATCGGTGCCGAATGTACGAATTAGGAACCCTTTTGATCGTCTAAACCCCCCCCCCCCTCCCTACCCTCGTCGCCCCCCTCGGCTGCCATTCATTTTCATAATAAAATCGTAACAAACGGGCCAGGTAACGAAATATGGAGAGAGATCCACAATTTATGTGGGCGCAGCGAGTGCCGCGATTTATGACAAAACTTGAGATCTTAGATCGCGATCGTGCGGAGACGCTGTATCGGCGGCGGTTGCTTTCGCGGAAACGATTGCCATCTAACGGCCTTTTCGAGATATGGCGACAAAGAAAAAAAACGTAATTAATTCAATAAAACACTTAAGTACCGACACCTGGCTACTTTGACACCGATCGTAGACAGGAGCGTGAACCAATATTTTATTCTAATCTCAGACGGAAATCAGCAAAATGTCATAAGCACCACAGTTAATCGACTAGAAATATGTTATTATGACTTTTTCATCTATTCATTCTTAAGCCATAGCGTTTTTAATTATACCTATAATAGTATACATAAGTAATTTCTAATGGTCGCCCAGTGGTGGTCGAAATTCGACCATAATTAATTTAAATTATGAGTTTGACATAACCTAAAAGTCATTGCTATTAAGTATTTTATTTATTTTGCGTATTTTTTATGCATAATATTAAAAATAATTTATCATTCTGCACTCTTTAATATAAACTGTGTGCAAATTCATACTCCCCCGTCAGCGCAATTTCTGTAAAAAGGGGTACAAAGTTTTTGCTTCGCGTATTATAATTATTATGATGTTCCAGTGTCTCGAATATTATCGGGCATCCGCGTCCACACCGCGCAACCGCCGGGAAGCCTCCAATCAATCTGTCTGTGGAGATACAGCCTCCAAATCTATTGTTCGAATAGAGAAACCCATTTGGATTTATTCATTTGTCTAACTATTGCCGGCCCAATATCGTATTTATTGCGGTCCCTAGCCCGGCATTCCTAATTCGAAATTTAAATAATTCCGAATGTTGTTCAACTCGGCGGCGATGTGCTGCCATAGACGAGACAACTTTTTGAATTTGCTCTGCGTGTTCCATACAGGAGTTTGGACTGTTGAGCCGCGTTCTGAATTCAAAAAACTGCCAGCAACGTCTGAATAGGGATGATGACATGACACTAATAAAGAATTACTTAAATAATTATTTATAATAATAACATTGCATAAGAAGAGGCTGCGCGATCTCGCGGTTTGGTTAACACCGTTTTGACATTTTATTTGCTTGTCAAAATCACCACTGTAATAGAAACTGTCATGTTTTACGAAATCATCTTTTTTTGCTTTCGGTGGAAATTTTGATTAGCATCAATCAAGACATATTTTTTATTTTGGCTAAAGTAGTCACGTAAAAGCAACGTGGCGTAGTTTTTCGAAACCAGTCATATCACGCCCATTCGTCCGTTTTCTTCAATTCCATATTCCAAAATGGCTCTCGCTCCAATATGCGAAATTGACACCGCAGTATTACAAACAGAAATAAGCCCCCCCGCGGGCGTGTGGGCCCCTCCATTGTGCCGTCTTCGCGATTGAAACCGATTGTTAATTGAGCTATATCTATGAAAGTTGTCTGTAGACGATTCTTATCGAGATTCGCCGTTAAATTTATTGTCGTAACAGATTTTCGTTACGTGCAACGGAACGTGATTTTCAGGATTCCTCTAATCGGATAATTTGTTGCCGTATTTTAATTAACAAGTTCGGTTTTCGTTGGCGATTTTATTTCATTGGAATTAATTAAACCCCGGCAGCCTCCTTTCTTTTGGGAGACGATAAATCTGATTGTTTTATCCCGTTAAACACAATGTCAAACAATTTATTGGAACACATCGATTATTTCGACATGTTAGTCGACAAACAAACAAACATTCGCGTAACGGGCCCCAAACAAATCTCGTCAAACAATCCAACAAAAGAGTAAGCAAATACAAAACGCAAACAACTCAGCATCGCCCGTGGAAGCCCACAAAAGAACGACACAATATCCAATTGTGGTTACGTCAACGACTTTCATATTGAAAAAAATCACCCCACGGATACGCATTAATATCAATCTATCAATAATCCTCAATACGGAGGCGTGAGCAATTGATCAATAAGCGATAATAAAAAAAGCCCTATTTTTTTCACCCCTCATCGACTGTCGATGGTCGCCGATCGGATACGGCTCTCTTTATAAAGTTGTCTATTGAATTACCCATTACGAATTGTCTATGGAAATTCTATTAATCTGTTTTGATCGGAGAGAGTTATGACGACTGTATTGATTATATTTGAGTTGGAAAATAATATTTTGTTGGAAGTAAAACAGTCAATTATCTTAATGCCGATTGTTTTATTTTTAATTTGTCAAAAAGTTTCGTTGGGAGTTACGACCTTGTTCGGGGAGCGGGCGCCAGGAGAGTTACGCCGTCTTCCCGCGCGATCCATCAGACACTTAGCCTCCCCCATACACGCACACACGCAAATCTAATGAAATCAGACATCCCAGCGCAATTGTACATTCAATTAGTACACAGCAGTTACCATTCTTATCGGAGGAGACGATTTCACGAACGAATTAATCCGAAAACATAGGATTCGTATCTCCCCAAGCGTCTTGGAGCTGCGACGTCTATGTATCGATGTCGCATTGTGTTTGACGACTGTAATTAAATACGTTCGAATTGAAATAATGGGGCCCAAGTACGAACTTTATGGCGTAGTTTCCGAGTGTGTTATGTGTGACATAAGTTTGAAGGAGATCGCTCGAGCAGTAGACAGATCGATGGATTAGCGCTGTTTTGAGAGGACTTCTTTTGAAGAAATTCACAAATGCCACTAAATTTTAAGTCTATCTATTTTATCGATTAATCTGTGCGAAACATTAAAGTAAAAGCTGTACCTTGATTACTTAATTGGTTTATTTTGAGACCCTTTAATAAATATCGACTAGGTATTAATTACAATACTAAAGTACCGAGGTAGATATGACGTAGCGTTATGAGCCTTCGGGGCGCGTTTTGTAAATACATTATGTTTGCCAATCGTATTCAAAATTCAGGCCGGCACCGCGTCTGTATTCGCGCGAGATACGTCGAAAAGATTATACGGCAGCGAATATTCATGAATCTTTCGAGAACTTTCTTCAACATCGGCACGGTGCGGCGGGCGGGTGGATTGTTTCAAAATAATGGTATTTATATGCTACATCGCTTTCAAGGGAAATCACTCCTCGGGTTGTCCATGTCCGGGCAAGAAGGGCGTATCTGCCGCGCACTTACGCCCTTTTACGGCGCCGTCCCAGAATTCGATATTACTTAAGCTCGTATTGAAATTGGGGTGAGACGTCGAAGATTTGGCTGAATATTAAACATTCACGTTTATTAGTTTGTCCCCGGGACGTATTTGGTAGTCAAAACGGGGGTAGTTTTCGATGGAACTTGGAAAGTGTGTTAACGAGTTCACCCTTAGAATGTACTCGATTTTACTAATGGGGATTACGTTTGGATTGTGTCAGTTTACAAAGTTTCTGTGTAAATGTATACGTCTGTTCGTCTGTTCAGTTCGTGGAAGCGTCGCCCGAGTGTACTTGTGGATTTCTTTGCCGCGTGTGTGTACAGTCGGCAGCACGTCACGCTTTACAAAACTTTCAAATGTTTTCGATCGATTGTCAGTTTTATTTGTTTAAGTCAAGTAAGTCTATAATTATGTATATTAGAACTAAGCGTGCGTTGCCGTGTGGTTACGGCAGAGCAGAATACAATTACTATCACCCACTCAATCTCTCCCACGGCTGTCCAAGGCGACTAAGGGTTAACTGCCGCACTCAGAGACGTCAATTAACGATTATGAGTACTGAATGTCAAAAAATTACAATTCAAAACTAGTCTCTATGCTTGTCAAGTATTTGGTCTAAATTTAAATGAAAATTTTTGACATTAAGTACTCATTAAAGTTATTTGACGTCTCTGAGTGCGGCAGTTAGACAGCGATGAGTAATGGGCAGTTCCTCTTATACCACCTAGCAATACACTGCGATGTAAGTATCCGACAGATGGCAATAGGCTCGGTCCTTATTATCTAAAGAGACCTAACATAATTGGCGAAAACGTGGGTGTGATTTCACCCTTGCCTAAAGGCGTGTTTTGTGTATGTGTATGCAAAATCTCCCTCTATCATGCCAAAATACATATTTTATGTTAAGAATTTTTTTATACTTATTAGATTGGCGCTTCCAATTATTGTGCCTAAAGAAACTTACCCTTAAAACTACTGAATTCAATTCAAAGAAAAAATAATACAGATTTTTTTGTAATTTACTCGCTTCTTTTTCTTTGTCATATTCATTTATTTATATTCATTTATTGGCAAGATAAATGAATATGTTAATTATTTAATTAATACATATTTTTTCAAATTAAAAATCAAATCGTACTGTGCTTAATATCACCCTCAAGAGCATCTCTAATCCAGAACCGCCACTCAAGCCCGTACGATGAGTACGATCGATGTCCTGAAAAAAAAGGAAAGAAAATTGGTATCGTATGATGTCGTCCTCCGCAGATAACTAAAGGGCCCACAAAGGCAGCTATCGGAAGGAAAACGAAAGGGTAATGCGGGCATAAGACGCGCATCGTCACACACGGCCTAATCACCCCCCTCCCACCCCCCAACTTTTGCATATCGCACAAATAGCCTCGGCTAGAGGCGGGCTTAGCAAATACGCGATATTTTAACGTGATTTTATCGTACGCTTGCGAAATTGTTAATTTTAGTTGCCAACTGTGATTTCGGTAACGTCACTTGGTCACGTGATATTCGTTTGCGCTTAATTTGCGGTGATTCGTTTTTTATTTCGCTTCTCGCTTGAAACTCATGATGGCCAACTAACCGTTCTGATTGCTGGACATCAG
Source organism: Cataclysta lemnata (assembly GCA_963931975.1). Classification (NCBI taxonomy): domain Eukaryota; kingdom Metazoa; phylum Arthropoda; class Insecta; order Lepidoptera; family Crambidae; genus Cataclysta; species Cataclysta lemnata. Next base: position 11,537,081 of record OZ008357.1, read on the forward strand.
TATATAATATAGCCCAAACAAATCACCGCATATTGATACATTTTATTTTTATAATTATTGATACGTTTTATTTTATTTTCAAAAAAAGACTATTTGCAATAAATTTGGGTGGCTTATTTAGTTCAAAAAGACTTAAGAATCGTATACAGTATCTATTTATGTCAAATCTCGGAAATTAAAAGAAACTTATTAACATGTTAATGAGCATAATTGAAGCCATTTACATTTTCGGAATCGGGACCTACAAAAAAATCTAGGTTTATTAAGATAAAAAACTGAACAAGTATTATTTGGTTCTGATTTGAAAATACTTTTTGTTCGCTACGACATCACTAACCCACCTGTAATGTCACCGATACTTTCACAACAACAACCACACACTAGAATAGATTATTTTCGTAATATTTCCCACTATTCGGTATCAGTTAAATCCCAACTCTACCCCAATAAGGGTGTATACATTTTTGCTGTGGGATAATTCTTCGACGGCGCTGCAGTTGTCTTGGCGAAAGCCACGCAATTTTCGCATCTATCTCGTGCCAATAAGATCGCACGTGTCCTTCGGCGGCGGCACGTGACATTGCAAGGGTGCGACGCCGTTTGAGGGACGCTCCTCGGTCTTAATTGTGCTCTGTTTTGTTATTGATTTTTTAATGTGTCGTGGCCGTATGTTATCTGTGGCGGGGGAATTTGACAAGTTTCAGAACGTGCAAATTCTATTTGTGTTTGAATGGTATTCTAAATTTGAAATTTATGCATTAATTCTATCAAGGTATACTGTAATATGGCAATTAATGTATGATGGTATATTTATTTATTTGGTAATAGGTACACCATAATAATGTTGTAAAGATTTTAGATATAGTGAAAACATATTGTATGTATCTTTTTCGTATATAAAAATCTGAAACAATCATGGTCCTGATCATAATATTGACGTTATGACTTTTTTCGCTTAACATCATGAGTGAACATACTAGAATAAATGTAAACTATTTTGTGAAACAACATCTGCCACAGCTAAGCAGCTAGAAATACCTGAGATTCCCGCTATACACCACATGCGTAATGCCTTCTCGAAATCAGAGCATCAATTTAAGTGTTTTTGCCTTGTTTGAGCGTAAGCCTATTTAATTATAGCGAAAATAGTCCAAACAGGCCGCTCTTTATAAGGACCTACCTGTAATACCACTTTGCCAGAGACTATTAACTGCACGTTTAATTCAATGCCTACATAATTCTGTCTTGGAGAGAGATTCACTTTTATTTGATTGTAAAAATAGTCCAAATGATGGTCATCTACAATGTTAACTGATTTCTACAAAATTTCTGTGTTTAGCTTTCTAGTACTGGTTCCTTCTTAGGAACTAAGCCAAATCTTAACACAGATCATTGAAATTTAATGTACCTATTTAAAATGTAATCATATTTCAACAAAAACTATATGCACACTGTTCGTAAACATTGGCCCGTTTTATCTATTAGACAATAAATATAGAAACGAATAGAGATGTTTCTACTATGCCTAGACAAACTTGCAAGCTATTAAGTTGGAAAACTCTTAGGACGGTCCGGATTAATTGCTATACATATTTAAAAGGAATTAACCGTCCGTCCATAACTCCTTGCCATAATCTCAATCTCGTTAAATTATTATAATTGCCAGAACATTAACAAGGTACACTGCAGGCCCTTTCCCGCACCAAACATTAAAAGGCTTCTCTAGAAATCTAGACCACTTAAAAAAATCCCGTTCTTACTGACGCAATTAATGTCAATTTCATTTATAATTGCACTGGAGATGCGAATTATGAGAGCGCATAGAAATATTTCCTACGAATTAGCGAGAAGGGTCTCGTCTGTGATATGGGCGGGTTTTTAATCTGTGCCCGGTGTTTTTGCAACGCTCAGTATGTCAATACCAAATGCCTTTTTAATGGCGAACGTTTATTTAGTCTAGTTGTCGAAGAAATATGACTTTGTGTCGCGTATGTCTGTTAAAGTCGTCATCCATTTTTATTTATGCAATTAAGTACAACAAACATTGAATTTTGAAATACCGCAACTGCTGAAGTACTTGTTAATATACGTGCGAAATCCGGAGGTATATTTTTCACACACATTATTACTTACTATGTAGTTGAAATAAAATAATAATAATTACACCATCAAACTAGCTGGCAACAGAATTAAGACACGATAAGTTCTAGTTTAATACTTAAACAGTTTCGCAATAATAGTTACTGAAATCAGCTCCTTCTATTAATCATTTTTGGAATTACTAATTCAAATGCGGACATTAGAATTAGAACCTCTCGTTCCAATTTCGAATGTCACAACGAATGCACCGGGCTTGACGTCAATTATGCAATGTCAATAGCTCACACCCAATCTGAACGACCAATCAACAATTACTGTTCCTCGTAGGCCAAAGAATAACAGTTACCAGACAGGTGATTGCCTTCAAGTCCTGCAATTAGGCGAATTAGACTTCTCAATGCTAATGCGAGTAACCTTCGAACAATGGCGAGTAGGAGATCGCGCGATAATGACGCGCTTCCAATCATTGCTTCCTTAATTATATATTCTTGTGTTGTCATAGATCGGAATGGAGACGTTATACTGCATTGCTGCAATTGAGGATTTAATAAAGATTGTCTGGTAATGAAATCCGAATTTGAAACTCCTCCGAACTTTTGTATAGCGCCCAAAAATATAAGACTAAGATTTGGTGGAAATCAATAGTACCTCAGTTTTCGTTTATTATCTCCAGTGGGTATACCGACTAGCAATTAAAATAAATCCACATGAATGACTACTATAACTACCACTAAATATTACAATTTTTTGGTCACAAATACTTCGTTAAAAAAACGGAAATTGGAACAAAACAATTTTGAAAAGCGACTCCAATTAATTCTTAATTCGAAATTCTACTCGTTCCGAATTGTAGAACGAAATATCATTACCCATTCTCTTTATCTTGTCATATTATTTGCTTACGGAACTTGCATACGGGCGCGGAGACACTTGTATATTTTCCCTGGAAGCGACACGGGAAAATTCACTCAACATCTGGGCGCATTTGAAAATCAATTATGTACTCCACTGTTTCCTTGAAAATAAATATTTACAATAATTTAAATTAGAAACTCATTTGAATTAACACTTTCGTTTAATTTCATTAATCAAGCTGCCTGTAAAACAACAAATTTACTCATCAATTTTATCAGAAAAACAAATACATACTATTTGTAAAATTCTATCGATAACACAAAAATGGGTAGTGAAAAGCGTGTAGTCATATTTATTCGTGTAGAAATCTAATTTTAAAATTGACACTGCTTCTATCTGAGGACATCTGAAAATTTTAATTCCCATCAGTCTCTTTGACCACATGGAATATATTGAATAATATATTATAATACACCAGAATATCGCTTAACGCAGCATGTCCGTCTTGGGTCCCTTCCTCTATCTATAATGTTGCACAGGTAGTTATCGTACGAAAACATGGATATCAAACATTTTTTTACCTTAAAAACGTATTTGGACTATTTTTAATGTTAAACACGTATATATCTCTGGCATTACAATAGCTTTCGCGTTATGCAGTCGAAACAATCTTACGTCCTGCAAATGGGGAATCCCCGGCCAGTTCCAGCGGTGCGAGCCCGCCAACGAGCGAGCCCCTTCTTCCATTCTATTTGCTCAACTCCTTAATGCTTTATTTCGTCTGTGTGCTTAGTCTAATTAGAAAACTCCGCATCGGCTAATGACTGATATCGAATTTTGTCGCTTTTTGTGCCCGTGCTGCCGTAATGCTATTAGGGGCTCAAGTGATTATGTAATCGCCTACTCCTGTATTATTCTTTCATTGACTTATATGTATAATGTAGCGCGTAAGTTGCTCAAGTTTTACTATATAAAGAAATCTTTAAATAACTATTACTAACACCCCTAATCTCACACGCGGGTGTCGTACGAAGAGCCGAACAAGATGATTAAGGGTCAAGTTAGACAGTGATGAGTAATGAGCATCAGCGTTCCTCTTATACCACCTAGCAATTTTTCTGCTATTTACGACCCGATAGATGGCAATAGGCTCGCACCCGGTCACATGGGATCTAACATAATTGGCAAGACGTTGGTGTCAATTCGCCTCTGCCTACCTCTTCGGGGATAAATAGATGTGATTTATGTAGGTATGGAGTTAATTTTAATTATAAATTTAGGTTTAGGTTATAAATTTAGGAGTTACCTCAACTATTGCAGCAATAATGCGCTTTCATGAAAAACGCTGTCAACATAACGAAACCGCGAGAGTGATAGAATTAGTGAAATTCTTTAGAAATTCAGATATTAAGCAATATTTATTGTGACACACAAGAAGACATGACATAAAGTAAATCAAAAATATAAAATTGACACAGAATGGTGTCATACCTTTAAAATACTAAATCTACAGAAACAAATAGAAAAAGAGTTTGCCTAGGAGCCTATACAATCTCTAACACTGCCCCTTTGTGTAGGCACTGGTAACACATATCTAATTAATAATGATCCAAAAAAAAAAACAACAAACTAACCCTACTACCTACAATTAACATCAAAAAATATTTAAATTTTTAACAAAGTATTGATGCTTTTCTTTAGTAAGCGCTTTAGTTAGCACATCTGCTGCTAACTCAGCTGAGGATCGGTATAAAATTTTAATAATACCCGCATTGACGGCCTCACAAATAAAATGATAAAGCACATCAATGTGTTTGGTCCGTTTAAAAGACTCATTAATGATAAGTTTGTGTGTGCTTTGATTGTCGTTATAGACAGTTACTGGCTCTTGTGGGTTTATGCAAAACTTTAACTCGCTAAAGAAATTTTTAATAAATTTTGCTTCTCTCACCGCAGAACCTAAACTATAAAATTCTGCTTCAGTTGAAGACAAAGCCACAACATTTTGCTTTTTGGCTCCCCAGTTTAGTAGAGAATCCCCTAACAAAGTCAGTACGCCAGAATATGAACGTCTATCTGTTACATCTCCGGCCCAATCAGCGTCACACAAAATGTCTATCTTATTAGATCCTTTACGTTTAAAGTTTAGTCCAAATTCTTGCGTACCTTGTAAATATCGTAATACGCGTTTTGCAGCCACCCAGTGTTTTTCATTATAGCAAGTGTTGTACTGGCTTAATTTGCTGCATGCGAAAGCAATGTCCGGACGCGTACTAACGGCAAGGTACATAAGGCTACCTATCAACTCCTGATAAGGGAATTTAGTGTCACATTCTGAAGCTTTTTCTAAATTGAAGTTCACCTCCATTGGAGTAGAAATAGGCTTACAATCATTCATTCCAAATTTTTGTAATAAATTTTGTACATAAACAGTTTGTGACAACTTTAACATGCCATTAGGTCTATCCCTATCTATTTTAATGCCTAAGGCTTGCTTGACAGGACCTAGTAATTTTATTTTAAAATGTTTGTTTAGTGAATCATAAAGTTCTTTCTTGCCTTTTGTACTATTACTAAAAACGAAAAAATCATCTACGTAAAGCGCAATGATAACTTTATCTTTACCAAAATCTTTCTGATAAACACATCTTTCACATTTTAATTGTGTAAACCCAATAAAAATAAGAACATCATGAACTTTTTCGTTCCAGGCGCGACTTGCCTGTTTGAGTCCATAAAGACTTTTCTTCAATAAGCAAACTTTGTCCTGCCCCTCAGTCTTAAAACCCTCTGGTTGCTCCATAAAAATGGTTTCGCGAAGGTCTCCATTTAGGAAAGCAGTATTAACGTCGATGTGTTCGATATCCATGTCGAACTCAACACCAATAGCAAATAAGGTTCTCAAAGTGCTATGTCTCACTACAGGAGCAAATGTTTCTTCAAAGTCAACACCATAACGTTGCGTGAAACCCTTGGCAACTAATCGTGCTTTATATTTGGAAAGGTTTCCATCAGCATCAGTTTTTTCTTTAAATACCCATTTGCATTTGATCCCATTTGTATTCTTTGGTCTATCGACCAATGTCCAAACATTGTGAGACATAAGAGAATTATATTCATCTTTCATGGCGTCAAGCCATTCTGTAGCATTATCAGAATTTACTGCTTGACGATAAGTTTTAGGTTCATTACGACACATAAGTGCTTGATGTGTGAAATAATTAATCTCATAATCATCGAACCAAGCTGGAACCCGACGCTCACGAGTAGGTCTACTATTGACAAATGAATCTTCTTCGATAGCAGTATCGTTATCAAAGTCATGATTATCTGAATTGTGATTGTTGGTTGAAGAAACTATCTCATCAACAATAACAGGTTCATGAGTATCAACAACTACATCATTGCGTTGCACAGGTGTATCACAGCTATTATTAACAGATCGATCAGAGACATTTTGCACAATTATATTTGGTGCATCAAAACTAAATTTATTTTCAGCTACTATAGTGGAATCTTTATACATACTATTTTCAAGAAAAACAACAGATCTAGCTTTTATAATTTTCCCAGTATCTGGGTCAGCCAGACGATATCCATCGGAATGACCACAGTATCCTACCATAATGTAACATTTGGCTTTGGCATCTAATTTCGAACGCGCTTGCTCGGGAGTCAAAGCATATGCCCTACAACCAAAAACACGAAGATGACTTAAGTCTACTTTCGACTCAGTCCAAAGTTCATGTGGTGTAGTCCCACGAACAGCAACAGTAGGAGAACGGTTTTTTAAATATACAGCAGTACTAACTGCTTCCGCCCAAAAATTCTTACCGATGCCAGACTCATGAATCATGGTCCTCGCTTTCTCCATTAGAGTCCTATTAAGCCTTTCACTGACACCATTTTGTTGAGGTGAATAGGGAATAGTGGTTTCATGGACGATTCCGAATTTAATTAAATAGCTAGAAAATAATTTGTTGCAATATTCAGTTCCGTTATCGGACCTGAATCTTTTTATTTTAAGATTCGTTTGATTTTCAACCAATTGTTTAAATTGAATAAAGGTATCTAAAACAGTTTTGGCATCCTTACGTTTCAAAAAATATACAAAAGATTCGCGTGTATAATCATCAGTAAACGTAATAAAATAACGAAATCCAGAAAAACTTGGTACGGGCAAAGGTCCACATAAATCCGAATGTATCAAATCAAGTTTACAAGTGGCACGGTTAACGGAAACTTTAGGAAAAGGCATCATTTTATGTTTCCCTTCAATACATGGAATGCATGACAATTCATTTTTCTTAAAGTTTATACCGGTAGCTAAGTCATCTTTAAGTAAAGTCATATCCCTAACATTAAGGTGACCAAGACGACGGTGCCATAGTTGAAAATCGTTGTTAGCTATAAAGGCTATATTTTCATTTTTATTCGGATATTGAACCGCACTAGTAGAAGATAACTTATAAACGCCGTTAATATTTTTTGCTACAAAGCCACAAGAACCAGTAACTTTACAGTTCTTATATGCACGACAGTTATTCTCATCAAAAACTACTGTGTATCCCTTTTTAGTAATTTGATGAACAGACAGTAAATTAGTAACTAATTCTGGTATAAACATAACATCGGTGATACTCTTAATGGTGCTGTCTTTAATATTGACACTAATATCACCTATACCTTGACTACGTATTTTACTTTTATTGGCAACTGTTATATCTACAGACTTATTGTCAGTAAAATTAGTAAACCAACTTTTACGATTTGACATATGATTAGAACATCCTGAATCAATTACCCAAGTACAATCATTATCAAAGTTATTAAATAAAGCAGTATGAAGAACACTATCATTTTCTAAAACAACACTACACTCATTCTTCTTAATCTTCTTTTTCTCATTTCTGAGTTTAGGGCATTTCGGTCTAATATGTCCCTGTTCATTACAATTGTGACAAACTGGTACGAATTTCCCTTTAGAAGTAGAAGTAGACGCTAAGGCCTTTTCAGAATCAACAGTTGTTGAAGAAAGTGTAGATCTTTTAAGTTCTCCTCTTAACAACTTTTCTTTAACGAAGTCAACAGTAAGTATAGTTTGAGTACCCTGAATTGCCATAATCAATGGATCATAGTCTTCAGATAGACCTAACAACATCCATTCTGCAGTCTCTTCATCATCAATAGCACAACCTAAATCGGCTAAGTCTTGTGTTATGGAGAGGATGGTGCCAATATAACTATCCATAGAATCATAATTGACCAACTTCGTTTCAGTAAGTTTACGTTTTAATTGTAAACGACGACTTATTCCTGAATGCCCATAGGCCTTATTCAAATTATTCCACGCTTCGGCTGCAGATTTGCAATTTTTGACGTGTGGGTAACAAATCGGCTTCACCGCTAAACATATTTTTGCGTAGGCGCTTTGGTCAAGTAATGAATCAAAAGCTATAGATGGATCACTTACAACATTCCATAATCTTTGCTCTATAAGCAAAAGTTTCATTTGGAATTTCCAATTTCCATAGTTATCTTTTCCGTTCAATTTATCTACATGTGGTCCAAAACTACTCATATAAATTGGATTGAACACACCTGAGCTCGAAGTCGACGGAGTAGTCGGCGGCAGTTGCACATCACTATTATGCATTGTAGATAAAAATAAATCGGAACTAATTAAAACTGGTCACAGATTTTACTCGTAATAACTTGAAATTCTAATTAAAATGGCCCATAACCTGATAGAATTAGTGAAATTCTTTAGAAATTCAGATATTAAGCAATATTTATTGTGACACACAAGAAGACATGACATAAAGTAAATCAAAAATATAAAATTGACACAGAATGGTGTCATACCTTTAAAATACTAAATCTACAGAAACAAATAGAAAAAGAGTTTGCCTAGGAGCCTATACAATCTCTAACAGAGAGCCACTTCTAGTTTGAAACAAATCCTCGCCTCGCATTATTTTCAAAAAAAGAACGGCAACTTTTTAGACGTCAAGGTCTGGGAGCTCTCGTCGAATTCCGGTCGCAAACTCCTTGGATCGAACGAAAAGTTTCCCGCGCGTGTAGCTTTGACAAGTGACTTATAAAAATGTCGGATTTATAGCCGCTCGCGCGTACGCCGATGACTTCCCGCGCGCCGGATCACGTCCGGGCGTGTTCCGATCTACGCGTCGCTCCAGCACAGTTAACCCAGAACAGTAGTTTATCTGCGGCCTGTCGGCGAGTTATTAGCCTACTCTTGCGTTGACGCTAGGGTTGTAACTAAAGCGGCGGCTGCGAGCGCGAATGTGTCGGGCGGAATGTGTGGGCAACCCTTACACGTACACGCGCGATCACACCGAGCCCTTACGCCCCCGTATTATATGTCAATGTGTGCGTCACAGTGCGTGCCGACACGGCGCCGACTACGAAATCACACATTCTAATGGGCAGCGGCCAGTTTGTGTGAAGACGTATTACTGTTCTGGGCATACTGTGGTTCCGGGGTGTGTTCCGATCTCGGAAGCGTTCCGGAGATTGACGAAATTACGGCCCGGCGCGACGAGAGGGCGCGATCTCGATGCAAGCTCGCGATCGGGGCAAATTACACTTCCTACATTCCCAATTCGAATAAAGAACTCGATTGTGTATGAAGCTAGATTCGAAATTCGAATAAAGAACGTGATTAATTCTCAATCCGAATAAAGAACGTGACAGTGTGCAAAGCTACATCCTCTCGTGCTTCGGATGGCACGTTAAATAAACTGTTGGTCCCGGCTGCGTCTGCAGTCGTTAATACCAATACTCACTGGCCCTGGTGATGATGATGACATAAATCAAGCATGTTTATCCCCAAATGGGTAGGTGAAATAAACTCCCACGTTTCGCCATTTGCCATATGTCGGGCACGTAAATCGCAGTTTAAGCTAGGTGATATAAGACCCAAAGACCCATTGCTCATCATTGTCTAAATACGAGTACTCAGTCGCCTTGTCCCGCAGTAGAGATTGGGGGTAATCTAAACTAAACTAAATAATCTAAACTAGATAATCGATATAATGCACATGGTTAAGTGAAGACCATTACAAATTAGGTCCCTAGCTGCAGCTTATAAAAATAAGAAGCCAAATAACTTTCGAGTCTAGCCCCAAACAATTAAATCGTGATTGAGCATCTTTGCAACTGCTCAAAAACATAAAGCGGGCGTTGTATTCGACACTATCCAGTTGCGACGTGCGAATAACCACAGTATACGGCGGTTCCATGGCGGACTGGCCTAAAAAGAAAATTTGCGAACAAAGCACAGTCCGTAGGAGCCGAATTAAAATAATTATCTAGATTGCAGTTGCGTCGCGTCAGCTTTCCACGGCGCAGTCGCAACCCTATTGGCTACTAACGAACTATGTTTTGCGATACGGAATTATGCATTTCGACTTTTACCTTATTCGGTGCAATGTTGAATTAAAACTGTATTTCCTATACACTATAATTCCACTATGAATCAATTCTAAACGATACTCTTAAAATCTTCACCAGTATGATACAATTTGGGGAGGATGGACCAAGATTAAACACGCTCGCCGAGATGCCTTAATATAGTGTGTTGTTCCATCCTATGGCCAGCCGTATCTAGATTTCTTGTAATGATATTTCTACATTAAAATAATTTAACAAATCACGAAACACGCAAGCAACACATGACTTTATTTAAATTAGAATTTTATATTAAATTGAGAACCAAATAGAATTGAATTCAAATTTTGAATCTAAGAAACCAACGAAACAAAAAAGAGGTTTGTTGTTCCATTTTCAAAATTTACCTAAGTAATATATTACCTAAATTATTAACCAAATACATAAAACGAAATTCAAATTTGGAATCCAAGAAGCGAACGGAACTAGGAAGAAGGTTTGTTGTTCTTTTTCTAACCAGCCAAAGAGGTTGGTACAGACAACAGCACATCAGTTTGTACAAAACTACCATAAACCTCCAACTGCTTGTCAACCTTAACGCATTGAACGTAAAGCCTAAAGTCGCTTGAGTAAATTTGGAGGAGGTAGGTTGGTACCAACTTACAGTGTGAGTTTTAATTGCGCAGCGGCACAATATTTCAGCCGGTGCACTTTTTCCGGCCGTTATTCAAACTAATCTCGCTTTGATATCTTCAACTGGCCGTGACGCATGGCCAACCCAACCCGACGCTAAGAATTCCCACTTTGGCAAAAGTTTTTGCGGAAAAGCGAAAGAGCAGTCGTAGGTACCAAATATCGTGCGACGTCAATCGCGATAATTAACTCACTCAAATAAGGCAGTGCTGTTCATAATAATCATAATTTTATTCAATAACTCACTATGCATAATTTTCGTGTAGCATTCTCAAAAGAAAACTGGTGCTACGCCTCGTAGCAAGCCACGTAGCAATGCTGTAGCACAGTGCCCTTACTACGACCGCAGGAGCTACGTTTTTATGACGACCGATTACCCCCGAAGGTGTAGGGAGAGGAGTATTAACTATTTCATCCATTTAATCGGGAACGGGCCTATTGCCATTTACCGGGCACGCTAATGAATTAAATTTTTCGCCTTTAAAGCACCTTGGTGTTCAATAAATAATTTATGACTACCCACAAACGATGTAGTAAGCAGCAATTTTTCTTAATTTGCTAGAACTTTTTACTTGAATGTTTTTCTTTCTTTCTTCTTACATACATAATTCGAAACGGTCACGATAGGTATAACAAACAATAATTGTTACACAAACAAAACCGCAATGCAAAGGTATCCTCCCTATGCGTTTTATGAACGCTAACGATACAGAAGCAATAAATGAGCGTCCACAACTTATAATTGCTTCATTTCGCGAACTAGAACGTACACAATTGCGATGTTTATTGTACTAGGTACCTTTATTGATGAGCTTTTGTTTTCGACTCATGCATGACAGTTTTATTAACAACAGTACTTTTTGTTGTTATTTTCATAAACATACATGCATTAATCACGCCTGTTTATTGGGCTTATAAGTTCATTATACCAGATTAATGATGCAACGCGAAAGTTTAAAATATTACAATACTCAATACTTTCAGATTTAGTACATATATAGATATATGTAATTATATGATTATACACATCAATATTTGTAAAGTTAATACAAAATGGACAGATCATTTCACAGGCATAAACTTTTAATTCCAGTGCCAAAGGTTCCGATTTAAACATCCAACTCTGACACGCTGTGATCCCGTCCACAGACAATAAAGTGCATAGACAAGTTCCTGCCAGTTTTTGCCGCGCGTCAACGTCAAACCGCAGCCATATTCGCAAATAACAAGCCAAATAACAATGAACCTTATGGCTGGTGTTAATACAACAATTAGCGGTGGCCATTTGCATGCCCGTTCGATTGATGCCGGCATCATTGTCAATCAACCCGCCCGCGAAAGCACTCACCGATCGGCTGAATATTTATGAATTGCACGAATAACGGTTGTCGCGACAATCCCCCGAAATGGCCAATGAAAACGCTTTTTAATTTCCATAGACAAACGTCGGAGCGAGACGGCAACGAAACCTCTTTTTGGAGTGCACACGGCTCGGGTCCGGCTGCTCAATCATTCACGTCATTTATCATTTCTGGCCGAAATGAAACGCGGCCGTCAAACTAGACGGTCGCAGCTCGCAATAGATAAAAAAGAAATAAAAACAAAAAATCCTCAACTTCCGCCCGTAGAAGCCGGCAGCGTCTTTTTGTTCCGCGCAGTTGGTACCGCCGCGTTCGCCGTTCGAATTTCGAGATGAGCCTCTCTTCGCCCTCCGGCCTGAAACTCGCCGGGTAATAACGGTTTCCCGCCAATTCGTGTCCGGCCGACCTCATGTTTGACCAGTTTGACAGATCGCCGACATGAATCCTACTTTCTGACGGCAAAATGGCGTATTATGCCTTTTTTATTGGGCCACTTGTCTTTCATCACTTCTTTTGTGATTGAGCCCTGTGCGAATTTGTGACGATGCATTCATTGTCAGCGGCGGATTGATTCAGTTTTGTTGCTTTATTGCTCGGCAAATTTTAGACTATTGCCTTTGACGTCTCTTTGCTCACGTTCGTTTTGTCTTCCGTTTGTACGTTCGTATTCGTAAGCTTATAATACGATTTGTGATACGGTCTGCCAAAAAGGCGTGCACTAGAAAGGGTGAATAGAAAACCGCATTTTCTGTAAGTATGAGTAAAAAGATCTCTTTGCACACAAAGAAAATAGTTATTAATAAATCATTATTATCTCTTCCAACACAGAAAGGCAAAAGAATCGTGACCTATGCAACATTTTTTTCGCTAAACCACATTTTATCGCTAGAATATGAACTGAAAGCGATATCGCAACATAAATTAGTGGAATCGGAACGCAATCTAGGAAGGAATATCGTACGGAATGAACATAAATCGGCGAAGAGGGAAAAAGTAAAAAAGCACTTGTGTTATTGCGGGCGCGTTTAATCTCCCGCTATGAAGATTGGGGCTCCTGAACTTCGCCGGTCTACCTCTAACTAGATGTGTCCGGGCTTGGGAAGCGGACATGTGCCGGCAATCTTTCGATTCATAACACAGCGTTTGGAATATATCCTTGGTGAGGTCCATTGTGTGCCATCGCTAAGTAGACTTACACGAGAATTAACTTCTTTTCCGGAAATGTAATATGAATGGTGCTGTCAATCCGTATGTTGCTTAGTGACCTATTTGTATCGTGTTTACTTAATTCAAATTTCGAGTGATAGTTCGCAACGGTTTCCAAATTTGAAATTTAGGTTTCTAAAAGAGTTCGTCGTAAAGAGTATTTAGATCTAGTAGGCTTGGATAATCTGTGGCGTTTAAAAGTAATACAAGCACTAGTAGTGCCGCAGTACACAATCGAACAGACTTGATAAAGTGCCGGAGACAAGCCCGCAATTTATGGGCACACCACCTTCTTCTATTTGCATTTTCCTATGGGGGACATCAGACTTCGAAAAGAATGTAAATGTATGGAAAAATATTATCTTAACAGCCACTTTAAAAGAAGTGACGTGTATTTATGTGAAAAATTCAAATGTATAATGTGTTGCACTGGCGTGAGCCGGCGCGGGGCCGTATTTTGAAGCGAATTTCGTTTTTGCGAAATAATAACGTCGTGGCGATGGATAATGATGTTTGAATAATGGCACAATTAGTCATATTTATTGGGTTTCTACGGGCCTTTGACTGGGGCACGAATTGTGCAGTTATTTGGACTCGTTATCAGATACTAGGATATCGCTATAGTCACGTCAAACATAACCAAATAACTATTACAGAAGAATTTATTTCGAAATAGGCAACAACATTTTCAGTTATACAGTTTTTAACTATCATTCGAAATTTGAAATGACATAAAGTAAATTACAATCATCGATTGCAAAAATAGAACAAAAATAGAAATTTGAAAAGGGAACACGATTTAAAAATGGAACAGATTTGAAAATGGAAACCTTAGTGTGTAACCGTTTTTACATTCGGAAGCGATTGTTTGCGCCTCGGCATCATCAAGAAGGCTTAACGTCCAAATACTTACGTTACATATACACCGTGACCCTCCTAAACGATGTCCAAAATGGAGAGGGGACAGTCCATTGTCACAGGTCGCCGGTCACCCAAAAAGGTTGTAATTAAACTAAAAATGCGGTGTCGACTTCAATAAAAAGCTGTGACTGTGACGGCCCGCGGTCGAAAACATAATTGTCCATAGTAATGATTGTAGGTAATTGTGCGGGCACCCTTTGACCCTACGCTGGAAGGCAGGGTGCGTAGTAATGAAGGTGGCGATTTCGGAGTTAAATCGCGTCAAGCGCCTTAAAAAACTCGTCTGCGGTTACGTCGCCCAAGTAATGTTGGCAAAAGCCAACCATAGGATGGGTGACTTCTAACCCCGGTAACATAAATGGCTAATGAAAGGCTCTTTAAGGGAGTAGATAGAGGTGAAATATCACCTCCATTTCGCTGAGTACGTGGTCCCGTGTAATAGGGGTGAGCCTATTGCAATCTATCGGACACTTAAATCACAGTATTTTGCTAACTGGTATTACAACAACGCTGACTGTCCAATTTTCACCACTGTTTTAACCATACGTCGGAGTGGTGACAATTGTATTCTGCTCTGCCGTTCGTCACCGCACGACCTGAACACTAACATAAATAAATTCATAAGCATTCGATATTTAAAAAAAAAAACACAAAGCCCATAATGTTATGTAAACTTGGAACATCAATAAACCCGAGTTCTTTTTTCAAAACTGGCGCTTTTAAAAAACGAACGCTAGTAAAAAGGTGAGCCTAACAATGAGAGTGGCAACATTGTAGACTCGTATTAATCTGTGGAAATGCCTGCCAGTGTTCTGGTTCGTATAGTTTTATTGCGGCATCATATCGAGCATTGCATCGAGAACGGCTGATGCATTACATCATTATGTGGGCATTACCAATATATTGTAACCGCGCTTATTAATATTGCTGCCAGAATGGTTTAACTGCTCGTAATGCCGCCAACGGTTACGTACGAATGGAAACGAAAACTTTACTTTTTGTGCCCTTTGCCTCCCAAACGTTAAACGACTCCACGGCTAAAGAATAGATTCAAACTGAATATTAGTAGACACAAAGAAAAGAAATTGAGAAGATTTTTTAAAAATTACTTGGCCTTCTTCGGGACTCGAAACCACGTCCTCTGCAATTCAGGCCTTTATCAATCTTGTTTCTGTCTTTATTTTCTTTGAAAAGAAATGTTCTAATGTATTTACAAATAAAAATCAAATCATGAAGAGTGGTTATCAATTTAAAACTTAATTAAAATCACTCGAGAGGTTAACGAAAATACATATCTCCCTCTCAGATGAATTTTCTATTTACGCTAGAACTCATATTTATTGATTTATTAGAATTCAGTATTTCTTTAATCTGAAAAACTAACATATACGGCGCGCGCCCGCTACCGCTCGTCCATTGGACCACGCCCCAGCAGCGGTCAGAGGGCCGAATTAAGACAATAATTACACGAACTCTGGACGGCGTTTCGTTTTGGCTAATACTTTTTACGGGGCCCACTGTACTTTTCACTACTACCCCCTTGAGCTGAATGAATATAGCCCTTATTGCAACACCTTAACGTTGCAGGCTCGCCAAAGATGATCCTTTGCTTACACATCCTGCAACATAATCTTTACTTTTGTTTGTTTTTGCAATATTTAGCTGAAATACATAACAGTAATCGGTAAATAACTGAAATTGAATTTCGAACCGCACTAAAAGTTCCAATTTGAGGTAATTTCAAAAATCGAACGCCTCGAAAACAAATTAACTCCTTGCTAGATGAGGTTATAAACAGTTTTTAATGATATTATTTTACGTTTACTTAAATTATTTCAAAAAATATTCCTACTATCCGCTATAATTTTAGTATTAAATGCCTTTGCCCTTGCAAGTAGTGACTGTTGCAATAATCTAGCATACCTAAGTCAAGGATATGCCTTATCTCGGTATAGTAAACGATGCGAACAATGGTCGATTGAGATAACATCTCTTCTGAGAAGATACTTGAACATCAAATTTAGAAATTCCTATTCGTTCATGGTGATGACAGAGCAGACTATTGTCACCACCCCCATCTCTCCTGTGGGTGTCGTGCAAGGCTACTAAAGAGGCTACTAAAGACACCGATGAGTAATGGGCAGCAGCGTTACTCTTATACCACCTAGCAATTTATGTGTGCCCGATAGATGACAATAGGCTCGCCATCTATTACATGGGACTTAACTGACGAAAAGTGGGTGTTTAATTCACCTCTACCTACTCCTTCGGGGAATATAGGCGTGATTTATGTAAGTATTCGTTCACGCTTCCGGAACAGAACATGCCTGCCTAACAATTTTAACTGGCACACATGATTTATCAATTGCAATCTGTCATCAAAGCCCCAAGGCCCCAACAGACATATTAACTGCTGTATTTAATCTTTTTCTCGTACAAAAGGTATCGATGTCAAGGCGTTCACATCTTCACTACAAGCTAATTAGCGGAATAGGCGATATTAATTTTGTCATTGGATCCACACCAAAATGGACTCTAATTCTTAAGTAGTAAGCAACACGAGTTTCCGATAAAAATGTGTACTTTAGTCTAATCTTGCAAAAACCTCCTTTACTGCACTAGACATGTGGTCTAGTTTTAGTGTGGCAGAATTCTATGACGGAAGCGTGCTCTGTACGAAAATCGAAGATCATTCGTCATAAGACGTGACGTCACCGAGCAAGAAACACCATTGAGGACCAATGGTGGTCATTAATCTTTTTAATTGGCGCTACTGAAAGTTGGCGAAGGTCATACTTAACGTTGAGCATGGCTGTTTGTGTACGTCTACATATTAAAATCTTGAACGGTCAACGATTTTGTTTATTTCATTGTTTACGTGAAGTGATTTTATGGGGTTAAAAAGTGTATAATAATATAATTATTTTACATAAATCTGTAACTGAAATGGTTCTGCCAATCCAATTATTATTTGCATCAAAACAAATAAATAGTTCAAATTACACTTTATTGTTGACATCGCTTTTTGCAATCCACTATTGGAATCCAAAATTCAAATCAGGAAAGGGGTCCTAGAGAAAATACTATTACATAGAATATAATAAAATATGTTTTTTTTAATATTTTTTATAATAAAAAGACACTATTTTATATTCATGCAATATGCACTACATGCAATTAAATATTCTTTCTTACAATTTATATGAACCACCGCCCACTAGACAGTTCCGTCACCAGCTAAGCACGTAGCATGCCGGCACCGAATTCGAGTCGAAAATATTTTGATTATTTTGCCTGTGCGGAAACGCTCCGTGCATGGCCGGTGACGGAACGGTCTAGTGGTCACAGACCTCTGGTCTAAAAACTGCAGGTCTAGAACGTTCTGGGCGCACGCAGGGCCTCGTGATTTCCGCGGCATCTATCTCGGACGATACGCATCTCCTCGCTCGAGCGCACACCTGGTCATCACAATTGGAATCTTCCGAAGGCCGGCAAATAACACGCCGCCGCCTGCCTTTATTACCGGGCCACAAGGTCGGTTATCGCACAGCGAATTAAGGCTTATGAAAAGACTGGAACGGAAACACGAAGACGCAAATTGTAGTTTTTGTTCTGTCTCATTAGGTGGCGGTCGTATCATTACACACTCGTTACTGGTTAAACTGTCAATGGACATTTTTTAAAGGTCAAGTGGGTAGTACACGGGTATTTGGTCCGAGCGCTCAACTGTAATTTATTTCGAACTAGTTCATTGGACTATTGAAGGGAAAAGCAATATTTTTATGAGATTCCGCTACAGAACCGAAGTTTAGATTTTAAGCTTCGAAATTCTGTAACGAAGTGTCTAGCTAGGATAATTCTTAAGTCTCGACTTCGGATAGTTCTTTAGTACACCAAATTCAAAAGTACGATCAAGACGAATACGGAAGGCAAGACGAATACTTCCTCAACATCAACATCAATCAATAAATTGATCAAACATAAAATCTAATTTGTAAATCTAAAACGAAAAGGTGGACTGTATCGAGACGCCGACGAACGCAGAGAATGTTTCAGTGCACAGAAACATTCCAATCTCAACATTTAGGCTTAGGTTTACAGCTGTTTGCCTGTCTGATATAAACCCCCTTCAGGACTACCTGGAACCCACTAGGGAACAAATATCGGCACATAAATCTTTGCAATATACTCCTGAATATAAATAGAAACAATCATCAAAGCAACAATTGAATGAATATGCCTTTTCTTTTTTATAAAGTAGTCATTATCTTTTTTTTTTTGCGACTACATTATATTAAGTCTATAGTTGTGTTACTCTATGGTCTGATTTCCCTATGATGGTTAGGTTTCTCCAGGTTCCGCCTTTACAAATTCTTGGTAATTTTAGTACACACATCTCTGATATTGTTTTATTATTCGTGTTAATGATATTATAAGTTCAGAGCCAACACGAAATCTAAGTATTATTTGCGTTCAAGCGTCTCACCTTATAAAAATGGTACGTTATCACCTATTATCAAATGTGAGAAATATTGCCATTGTAAACTAATCGTTTTTATCTGTTTCCCGCATTGTTTTTTATGTTCAAATGACGCATGTAGCGATGTCTAATTGGGTAATTAGTTATTATTATAATTCACCGGGTACAATTGACACTTTTTCTGTTTGCAATTGGATTTCGCGTACGCCGAGTGCGAATAATTAATCAAATAACAAATAATAAAACTGTGACACAGTTCGTTTGTTAATCATTGTGTATTACACATTGCACGTTCGCCTTTTTGGAAAATCCTTGAGCAAAATATTTGAGTACGGTCGAACAGGAAACATTTCAATAAAAATTGTTTTTGAGTCAAATTTCCCTCAGAATATTATATGTTCGGTGTGGGCTTAAATCCTAATTGATTCTGACTAAAGATAATTTTTGTTTTCCTTGCCTTGTTTTGATTGACGACGATATTTTTTATTTTACATACAAACATTCACCAATCACGCCTATTTAGCCTCGAAGGTGTAGGCAAAGGTGAATTTACACCCACGTTCCGACAGGTGGCGAGCCATTTATCGGGCACGAAAAACGCTGTACATTGCTAGGTGGTATAAGAGGAACGCTGCTGCCCATGCCTCATCAGTGTTTTGGGTGTCGTACAAGACGACTAAGGACAGCAATTAGTAATGGGCAGCAGCATTCCTCTTATACCACCTAGCAATATACTGCGATTTTATGTGCTCGATAGTTGGCAATAGGCTCACCACCTAACTTAATTGGCGAAAATTGGGTATTTCATTCACCTCTGCCGACCCCTTCGGGGATAGAGGCGTGACTTATGTATGTATGTAGCATCTTTTAGAGTTACGTTACTCGCCTAAAACAAAACCTATGTGTTCTAACATCATAACTCCTTTGCCCACAGATAGCCCAGCTAGTGGAGGACGTTCGCCGACTGCAAGCATCGCTTGCAGCGCTGCAGGAAGCACATTCGCAGCAGCTGCAGCGGCTGGAGGAGCGGCTAGACGAGAAGAAGCAGCACATAGCCCGCCTCGAGGCCAGGCTGGACACGCAGCGGGACTATGACGACATCAAGAGGGAGATCAGGTGAGTTGTTGTTTTCATTTTGATTTGAGCATTATACAAATGTTACAGGGGGAGCTCGCGGCATAGGCATAGATCACTTCTTTCCACAGTTCCACTTGCTACGATCCTTACACTGGGTACTTCTTTCGCGTCTTCGCCTGTCGGTTTCGGGTACTCCTGATCTGGCCTTTTTTTATTGGTCACTTTAATAATCCCTATAATAATATCGGAATGTTGTACATACATTCAATACAATCGTGTGCATATATATTTTCAAACAAAACAAGACGTTGACGCCAATTTTTTAATGGTATTGATAGCTTAATGATAATTTTTAAAAATCGAAAACCTCCTGTTTTCGATTTAAAAAAATTAATATAGTATACGATTAGAATATAACCATCAACATACTCGTAGTTGCTTTTTTTTTTAATTAACTGAAAAGTCACACAAAAGGAAGTGACACAAAAAAACGTGTTCCTAAGCGTACAATGTGTGTGATAAAGTGCGTTGCATCGGCGCCATCTTATCGCGCGGTACGGTCAGCAAATATTGTCTCTGAGAAAGTGTTGGCGCAGATTGTGACTGGAATAATTGTATTCTTAGTTCATTGTTGAAGGGCGTGAGCCTTTGTTATCAACGATGATTAATGGAGGTTTCGTAACATGTAACTGGATCAGGTTGTGTATAGGGCGAGGGTTTAAATGACGC
Organism: Cataclysta lemnata; assembly: GCA_963931975.1. NCBI lineage: Eukaryota > Metazoa > Arthropoda > Insecta > Lepidoptera > Crambidae > Cataclysta > Cataclysta lemnata. The sequence continues at coordinate 11,557,913 of OZ008357.1, forward strand.
ACGCATCATAGGAAAGTGGACATTTCAAACTAAAAATGTAATTGGGTTGTTACTGCCGCACACAAAGACGTCAATTAACGTTAATGAGTACTTACATACAAACATACGTCACGCCTTTCTCCCACTGGGGTAGGCAGAGATCACTTCTTTCCACTTGCTACGATCCTTACATACTTCTTTAGCTTCATCCAATCTCATCAATCTCATCATGCATGCCCGTCGGTTTCGGGCACTCATGACCTGGCCCTTTTTTATTAGACTTTCAATTTGATTATGAAAGATCCGCCTAGGCCTTCCCCTTCCCATACACTTCCACCAAATAAATCCTTTGTGTCATTCTCCTTTCATTCATTCTTTCGACGTGACCAAACCATGCAAGCATCCGTTTCTCAATTTTTGTAAATTTATAAATAATAAATATGCTTTTATAAACTATTCACGACCAAGTGTCTGCTTGTTATCATAGAATCTCTGGGCCACATCCAAGGACCATTTCCCAACGCAGATGCAAACAACTTTAATCACTTATAAACACGCCGGTCAACGACCTGTGATAGTGCCTTATCAAATTATTAACTCTATCTAACACGTGCGCTCCTGATTTTATGCACCGGGTACTTCACTTTACATACATACATACAAATCACGGCTATATCCCCGAAGGGGTAGGCAGAGGTGAACTAGCACCCACTTTTTGCCATAACACTGCTGCCAATTCTTCATCATTGATTTATCCTTAGTCGCCTTGTACGACACCCACGGGAGAGATTTGGGGTGGTGACAATTGTATTCTACTCTGCCGCCACCACACGGCACTTTACACTTCACTTTACATACATACACAAATCACGCCTTTTTACCCCCGAAGGGGTAGGCTGGGGTGAGTAATCACCCAAGTTTAAAAAATTATGTTAGGTCCCTTATGTAAGAGGTGGCGAGTCTATTGCTATTCATCGGGCACGGAAATCACAGTACATTACATTACGCGACATCCACGTTTCTCAGCATGTTTTCTATCACAGGTGGGTTGGAAGAGATTTCTTTTAGAAATAAACCACACCTTTTGTACTATTCATAAATTGTTATTTTTGTATTACTCGTGTACAAGAAATAATTAAATAAATAAATTAATTGCTAGTTGGTATAATAGGAACGCTGCTACCCATTGCTTATAGCTGTCTTAACCCTCAGTCACTTTGTACGACACCCGCGGGAGAGTTGGGGGTGGTGACAGTAGCTGCATTCTGCTCTGCCGTCACCACACGGAAACTTGTTGCAACTTTAGTCCATTAAAGATTGCGTAAGAACGTTTTTTTAAAGTGCTATTTTTAACTTTACTGTTATAAGTACTTTTTTTTAGTTAGGGAATTCCCCGAAACCGCGTCAGTTACAAAATGACGCTTTTATGAACACTTAAAAATTCACGTTAAACAGAGTCACAAAGAAACAACTCAATCGGAACCTAACGCATAAAAGTCAATGGCGACTTAAAAAGGGAGTTTAAAGGATGCGGCTCAAACAAAACGCAGTGCAGTAATTAACGCGCTGTCGGTACACGGGCAGGCTGTGAAAACATTGCATTCGAATTTGGAACAGTTTTGTCGTTCGATTTTCGAAAAGCGCCGCCGCATTATTTTTCGAATTACGACGCATAGTTTTGCCATTATAGCGAGAGACAAAATGTGTCTTGATATTATTTGATATTGATTTGATATTAAAAAGTGGATGATGTATCTTAAAATGCGTCTTTCTTATTTTTTAATGCATTTCGGAAATAAATAAACCTATCAAAATTGTTTACTCTTTATAAATAACATATTTCGTTATTTTATTAGAATTGAATTTTTGCTTATAGTGTGAATTCTCGATCGTCTTTTTTTTAGTTATTGACCAATAGAGGTGGTCTCTTTTTTTAATTTTCGCGGCAACTCCGTCAGTCCCACAGGATAGTCGCGTCTACACGCTAAACGATTCGAGATACGGAATTTAGCACCCTCCCCCGAGTTTGGACAACGTATTGATACAGAAATCGCTCCCTGAGAACGTTATTTTTTTCTTATTTCCTGCCCCCATCATCAGTGGGAAATATAAATAGTTTTATCGAGGACAAACCTTTTTTGGGGAATTAAAAAAGTAATGCCGCGGTCTGTTTATCAGTTTCGGAACATAAGAGGAAACGGAAATGATTGCTCGATTTAATTATAGAAACAAATATCAAGCATCTAACTATTGTTATCTTTCCTTTAAAAAAAGATTCCGAATGCCTAACGAATTAGTGATGTGGTGTGTGTGGACTCTTATCGATTTAAATCGATTAGGAGTTGATTTTCGCGCCACATACTAGAACCAAAGAAACGGAAAAGATAACCAAACATATCAAGCCACTTCCGCATTCATAATATTGGGAAGGCTACGCCTCTAGCTCGGCCCACCAGATGTCTTTACGAGAATCGAATTGACGCACCTAAAATTGACTGGGACGTGCGCAAACAAACGTCCAGATTGTAATCCAAACAAACAACACGCCGGTACATCTTAGCAGTGCAACTATCAAGACATCAATCGGCTAAATATATAACAATGACAACTCAACATCCAATGTTTTCCATAGTTTAATGTGTTATTTTTACCAATATGGCGACCTGTGGCGGCGCGTTTGATCTCCGTCAAAGAACGTCGTCAAAGCGCCGGCTTGTCACGACATAAAAAAGCTCTTGCGCGCGCGCAGCGTAAACTGTTTTGGGCGTTAACGGCCGTTTTACTATCGATCTATAGGATAATTAAGAGTGATCGACGGCACTGCGCATCTTTCAACAATTACAACTCAATTATAGATCATGTATTTTACGTCTACGAGTATGTTCGGCGTAGAGTTATTCGGGAATACTTCTTCCTACCCTGCTCTCAAAATATTTGGGGTTGTACTTTCCTACTCCTAGGGAATACTATCGTGCAAGATTTAAGAAGATTAAAAAGTTTTGTTTTTAATTCTATTTTGATTATGAACTTTTATCATAAATATTGGTTCAGTTCCATCATAACCTAACTGTTACTTTTACTTTTTAATACACTCTCGTGATAGTTACTGTAACATTGTTTTCGTTTTCATTGTTAGGTTTCGGGTACTCTTGACCTGAACCTTCTTTAATAGACTTGCAGTCATTGACCAACCAGTTCATTTATAATTTCGCAGAACATGAGGATAATAGTTTAAGGTACTTAACAAGCTTCAGTCCGCTTCCACCGAAGCCACCCCAACCTAAACTAATCCGCCAATGACTCAGAACGGAGAAAGAAATATTATCGGCTCACACGACACCTTGATAGAAAAATAAGCGAACACAATACAAAATGGCCGCCGTTTCAATTATTGCGCGGCGCACGCGATCCCACATTCGGAGTTTCCCATGATCGGATATTTATTTGTATTTATTCCCCCCAACCCTCTAATTCTTCACTAATCCGTGGAGATGGTTACGCGGTCGCGGATGCTGTATCTTGCACAAAATCTACTTCTAAGATTTTTTATGGCCTACCGCCTTATGCCATTGCTGATGATAACTTATAATGCACTGCTTACGGCTATAGCAGCCATCCTGAATTTTTAGGCGGCACGGATTTTGTGCCAACATCATTCGGTGATCGTTCGTCCAAAGCTTTCGCTAATAGTTTAGGTACATTTGGTGCGAAATGACAGCATGACGTCATAAACTATAGCTTTTGCTTTAGCAACCGAGTCAGGCGGTAGTCCCCCTGGGCACGCGTAAGAAAAATCTCAGTTCCTGGTCAGGGGGTGACATTAAACTATGATCTTAACGCGGGCGATAAAAAAGAGGCCTCAGATTGCATTTTAGATGCACTCGCCTTCAGTTCGTTTGTTTTATCGCCATCGGATATAATATACTATTTTATGCTAGTCAGAGGCCCAGCACGGCACGTGGACAAAATCTCTCTCCACCACTTGACAGTGTTTTGTCTCTGGATTGAGTGGGAGTTAGAGCGAGATGAACGCATTTTCTTTTCCCTGGGGAGATTTTGTCCACGCTACGGGGTAGGCAAGATCTTGACTTTCATCTCTCCGGACGGTGAGTGACGGACGAGATATCTATTATTTCCCCCAAATTCCCAGTCATCACCACCAGCCCTTTAATGTCCCCACTGCTGGGGCACAGGCCTTCCCTATGGATGGAAGGATATAGGTAGATTTGGCCATAACTCACCACGCTGCCCCAGTGCGGATTGGTGGGTATTAACGACTGCAGATGCAGCCGGGACCAGCGACTTAACGTTCCTTATGAAGCACGAAGGACACGAGATAGTAAATTTTTGGTCACCCATCCAATGATTGGCCACGCGAATATTGTTTAGTTTGCGCAATCGGACTGCGGTATCGAACTCCTCCAATACACATCCGGCGGGTGTCGTACAAGGCGACCAAGGGTTGAGATGAGTAATGGGCAGCTAAAGTTCCTCTTATACCACCTAGCAATGTACTGCAATCTACGTGCCCGATATATGGCAATGGGCTCTACTACATGGGACCTAACTATACTATACTTGGCGAATAGAGGGTGTTTGGTGCACCTCTGCCTAACCCCTAAGCCTAACTTTGGGGACCAGCAGGCGTGATTAATGTATGTATTACTATGCAGTTGTAATCAATACATGAACACAAACTGTTGGAGGCACCTGTAGCAGTTTATTGCTTATTTATTCCGCTCCTAAACTCGGGATTAAGTTATAGCCAGCCTCCGAAGATTAAACCTTAATAGGGGGCGGAATAGATTGATTTCAGACGATACCAACCCAAATCTCTACTTAAAGCCGCCATGTTTGGCTTCTGATTAATTTCCGAATTTGAATTTCGAATTCTGACTGTTTAAATTTGACATTCGAACCCTTCTATTAGAGCCATAGATTAGGAATTTCTTCAGGTGCTTTTGTAAATTTGTTTTTTATTCGTTACTGGCAGCTTAAGTTACATTATTTTATTTATTAAATGATTGATATAGCGTCGTTTAGCCGCCATTAATGCCTTTACGAGCCAAAAGGCAGTCGTGTCGCCAAGTGCTATGTTAAACGCTTTAACACACACGGCCATCAAACGTCGTACTTACAAAAACATCATCAAGATGCGGCCATTCGAATGTAAATAGGCGCGCGCTGTTTACCCGCCTCTATGTAACCAGTGACAGTTTTACGTTCGTTATTCAAATCAGTAAAAACTTTATCTAGTCACCACAAACGAATATCAAGAGTGTTTGCCTTGTTTAAAATTAAAAAGCCAAATGGGCCGTGAGCTTCGCTTATCTCTGTTTAATGAGCTTCTAAGCACACGTGATTTACATATCCCGCGAGCAGTCAAACAACGCCCTCTGCGATGCAGCACCACATATTTATCCTATATATCAATAGGAGGTCCTATCGCGGACACCTGTCTCCGTTTGCTTAGGCGGTGTTTGCGGTACATTTAACGAAAGTTTAGTCTAACGCTGTCACACACAAATTATCAAGTAATTTACGCTCTCCGGTTTTTTGACGCCGTAAAAGAACACGGCCTAAGCTTTTTATAATGTTGACGGAGTTCGTTCAAATGTTTGTTGGCGCGCGAGACGAAAATTCCGAAAAATCCGTTGCCGCAAACACGTGGGTTTCGAGAAGCGCCCAATGGAAATTCGAAATTGGAACGCGGACGTGGCGCGTGAATGGCCGGCGAGCCGTAACGTATTGACCGATCGATCGGCCCGTGATTGGTCACCGGGCCGCGGGGCGGGGCCTCCTTATCGGAGCCGATCACCGACTGATAGCCGCGTTATCACTGCTCCCGATTCGAATTCGGAACTTCCGGTTCTAATTGCGAGTTTCAAATTTTAATATCGGAAGTGCGTTCCGCATTTTTGATTAGCGAATGGCTGTTGGCGCGCTTCGAATTTCGAATTTCAACCCTTTCAAGATGTGGCTCAAAGACATATTTCTAGCGGGCGGGGGTGATGTTTCGATATCGGTTCATAAATCGCGAATTCCTGTGCCAGTTGAATTTTCTGTATTAATCAATGCATTAGACATCAAAGTGAATACTTTTGGAGTTTACGCGCGCGGCTGAGGGGCCGCCGTCGAACCTGCATACTTCTGAACGAATATCGAATGTGTTTTGAAACATTTTAATGGACGCAACGTCGTCAAACATCAATCCGAGGAGCTTTGTTTCTTTTCGTTCTGTTTCCTATTTCATCGCCGAAATTAGCACAGCCTTGTGCAGATTGAAGATACATACATTCAGTTTTTAACGTCTTACGTTTCGTTTAGCCACTTTAAGGAAGTCGAGTGTCTTTTTTATTTTTTAATCTCATTTTATGTTATTAAAAGACATGGAAGATGACATGACTGTGTGACAACGGAAATAAAATAAATATATCTTACAATCACACTAATAACGAACTAATGGCAAATATCTCACAAAATTTTAACGACCTAGACTGTTCGCCGAGGGTCCTTTACAGGTCCTTTAAGGTGAATTAACACCCACGTTTCACAAATTATGTTGGGTCCCATGTTATGGGTGACGAGCCTATTGTAAATCGCAGTTAGATATTGCTAGGTGGTATAAGAGGAATAGCTGTCATCTTTTCGCACAACACGAAACCTAATCTTGGTAAAATTAATAAAGCACCTTACACACTAGTCTTCTACAGAACCGACATCAAAATCTGAACGAGCTCGAAACTTAAACATGTAGCCGGAGCGCCTGATTCGTTAACGTACTATAAGTTGTGCCAATTAATTGATTTAGCACGAGAGCGGCACGAGTTCGCCTCATGAAGTATTCAGTGTGTTGCGGCCTTAAGCCGGGCCTTTTGGCCGAAGACAAAGATGCTTTTAAGCTTCCACCGGAACATGGGACGGTGTGGAGCTGTTTTTTTTTTGTATCTACTGTTTTTATATTAAAGTGGGTGTTTCTTCCCCTCTGCCTACCCCTTACTGGATAAATCAAACGTGATTTATGTATGTATAATTATTAAAACAACAACGTGACAGCTTTGTTAATAAAAGTCAAAGTCAAAGTCAAAATTCATTTATTCATATCTGGTATTATTACAATACACTTATGAATCGTCAAATCGCTAGATACCGAAAACCCGTGTGTCCAAGAACTACAGACTCTCATAAATCGAAAACAAAATCTCATCATCAACATAGGTAGTACAACACACAGCGAGCGGAATTATGTTCTCTCTCTCTATCATGCATTAACCCTAGGACCTAACATAGTGAGTTTTCATTCGTACAAAAAAGCACCTTTACCAATGAATTACGACAAACAGATACATTATTCATCTCTAATAACTCCGCGTCCGAAATCCGAAACCAGTAAAGGGCCAATGGCGCTTTGAAAACACCTAGCGCCTATTAGAAAAGTTGGTGCAAACACTCCACTCCCGGCCCCGTTCCGCCGCCATTAAAACTCCTGCCATGATGCCCTCCACTCCACTCCACTTCACGGAACATAACCGAGTCACAGCCTCTGAACGCCTTTATACTTAACCATAACGCAAGCGCAGCTGATGTAGGTTAGATATTAAAAAGTTTCCAATTCAAAAAAGGAACCATAATCTGGGGCACGTATCAAACGTTCCAAAGTTTTGAAAAAAGAACGCGTCGCTTTTGTTATGGTTATGGCAATCGCCTTATTACGTGTCTTATCGGTCAGTGTTACCAGCGATAAAAGAAGTTGATAGCAATACTTTATCTAACACAGTTTAGACTTTAAATTGTAACGTACTAAATGCTAAATTACACTAAGTATTTCCTATTCACAGCGCAGATCCAACCCGAAACGTTTAAACTTTAAACAGAGTCCAAAGTTCGCAATTCCAAAGGTGAAATCTATAGCGATTTAGTTGCAGAACGAGACAATTTACTCCGTCCTCACCTGTTAACAATCGTCTGGGGCATTAGCTGTACACAACTCATACAAATGCTCTAAACAATATTGTACCTTATAGAGCTACCCGACCGATCAACAAATACCCCTGTGTGTACAGAAGCTGCTAGCAGTAAGGGGCCACTGGAATTGGTCGCGTAGCACCGATCGGCGCACTAATTGGCGATATATTAAATTGTAATTAAGGTGCAACTATTGCCGAGGTGTGAAAATCTTGGGTCGAATCGATATTAAACTGGATTAGTTGGGCGACTGGTTGGGGCTCTGTGGTGTTTCTCCTACGTACGTTTAACAGCCGTCGAATCGGGCGAGCGGTTGGTGGACTAGTCGAGGCTTCAGCTCACAATGGCAGAATTTAGAGTTGATTGTTCTACCGGTTGTAGTTATTTTGTATCAATACGGTCTCTTAAGTGATGGGTGTAGTCTAATTGATGGCATTTGAGATTCCATGTGGATTTAGTCGTGCCAATTGTAGATAGCATTAATAATATGACACAACAATATTAATAGTATGTTGCACTAATTATCCACGGTATATTGAGAATATAAAAATAATAATTATTACATAAATAAGACTTCTCTTTTTGACATTTTTCGTTTTATTTGGTTTGGGTTGTTAGCTGATATTTTTGAATACTTATTTGGTCATTGGCATATTAACTAAACCTTTTGTAAAGAAAAAAAGATGCAAAGGAATACCTGTAGGTAATAAAAATTATGTCCTGATTCGCGATCCCTGCAACTGCCTGTACAATTCAACCAATGGTTGTGGTTGGAATTTTCTTAACTTTATTTTTCTTTGTGAAACCACCTTTTACAAGCTTCTCAGCACAATGATATTTCAGTGGACCACTACAAACCCTTGCAACATCATTACGAAGCGTCCCTTATCTCTAATAGCTGACAAGACGCCTCAAAGGGTCTTCTCAATAAATTTATGAAAGGAATATTGCCAATAAGGGCACGGCATATCCTATTAATTAAAATACTTAATTAATTCACCTGGAATGGTTTTAATCAATTCACTTTCGCTCAATTTATTAAGGTATAGGACCCTCCTGATTATATTGTACCTTTCTTTACGTTTTATGGCATTGAGATAGAGCCGATGGTAATTGAGTTATAGGTCAGATAAAGCTTTTTGTATTAATTACCGCGTGTATCAGATCGGGCTACCCTTTGGCTGTCTGCTTGGAGATTCGTTTGGAAGAATCTCTTTGTCTGTTTGTCTGTGTAAATTAATTTTATAAGTGTATGATTGTGCCGCGTGGTGACGGCAGAGCAGATTACAGTTGTCACCACCGCCATCTCTCCCGCGGGTGTCGTCCATGGCGATTAAGGGTTAAGATAGCAATGGGTAATGGGTAGCAGCGTTACTCTTATGCTACCTAGCAATTTACTGCTATTTCCGTGCCTGATAAATGGCAAAAGGCGGCTCGCCACATATTACATGGGACCTAACCTAATTGGCGAAACATGAGTGTTAATTCACCTCTGCCTATCCCTTTAGGCTTAGAATATTAGGACTTTAAGCGTGATTTATGTATGTATGTGTATGATTACAATGCATGTTTCCCTTGTTCCAGCATGCTCAGATCGCTCGACCTGAGCGCGGGCGAGCGGTCGGAGCGCAAGTCGGAGCCTCTGCGCTCGCCGGTCGCGCCGCAAGCGCACCGCGAGGAGCGCAGCTCGGCCGAGCGCGAGCGCAGCACCGAGCGCAGGGATCTCGGTACGTACGCACGCTGACACTAACTTGACTAACGTTACATCTCATGCCGCTGAGTGAACTCCATGTCAGTTCGAATCGACGACTCAGAGCTCGATGTTCAAATGTGTATGTCCGTAGCTAGTACGTGTTCGCTTCACTTTTCGAATGGAGACGCGGAGTACGAGGAATTCCAGTTCCCACCACCTCCGCCATGCCGCTCACGGCCGCGCGTAACCGTCCCATGCAGGCCCGTCCGTAAACATAGGATTTGAAATTCGGAGCATGCAGACTCGAGAGAGCCACCATCCGCGCCGAGAGACATCGCGCGCCGCGGGCGTGCGTGGTCGTCCCCCTCCCGTCCCCGCCTCCTCCTCGTGTTCCCGCGTAACCGTGCTCTCACCGCAGGTGGGGACGAGTGGCCGAGCACGCCGCCGCCCCTCAACAACAACACGACGCACCACAACCACAACGGGCCGAGCTCGCTGCCGCTGCCGCCGCCCAGCCCGTTCCGCTTCGAGGACCACCGGCCGTACCGGTTCGCGGACGACATGGGTCCGCTGCCGCCGGGCGCGCTCGTGGGCCGGCTGGGGGATTCCCTCATCCCCAAGGGGGACCCCATGGAGGCTCGCCTCCAAGAGATGCTGCGGTACAACATGGACAAATACGCCAACACGAACCTCGACACCCTACACATCAGCCGGCGAGTCAGAGAACTCCTCTCGGTCCACAACATCGGACAGAGGCTGTTCGCCAAGTACGTCCTGGGGCTGTCCCAGGGGACAGTGTCCGAGCTGCTGTCCAAGCCGAAGCCCTGGGACAAGCTGACGGAGAAGGGACGGGACTCGTACCGCAAGATGCACGCGTGGGCGTGCGACGAGGCCGCCGTCATGCTCCTCAAGTCACTTATTCCCAAGAAAGGTACTTCAAGTCACTACTGTTACACTTGCTTTGCCTCGTCTGTTCCTAACCAGATATGACCGGTAACTAAGAGTCATGATCATCTTTCCAAATTCAAAACCTAGTCACGTACCGTCTTAAATTTGATACTGGTTTGGAATAGACAAAGGAGCACCTACCACCGCGTCACCAGAACTGGTCACAGAGGACATTCGCACAGTCATTCGTTTCGCGTTTCTTTCAAAACTCGGTCGCCAGTCTCTCGAGAGACGCCGTGGTAGCGGCTCGTTACTTCGCATGTTTTCAAGGTACAAATCCATCAATCGCGCCCCTTTGGCTCAATCTTCCGAATGGTTTGGCACGTTACCCGTTATCAGCGCCGCCTGTCTACCTGACAATAGCGCTCATCAATCACCAGAAGAATGCAGAGATAGCTATTAGAGACGTTTACTTTGGGCCATTAAGTTGCAAACAAAAGGTATCGAGCGATTGTTTTTAACGCAAATTGCACTTTCGATCGCCGACTCAATGAGTCGAAGACGCGTTTCAATCGCCACTCGCTTATCTCGTTTGGAGAGCAATTAATCTGATATTTAATTTAGTCGCTGCATTCTTGCGATGTGGTGAATGAAATGCTCAAAAGCCACTGCACATCATGTTTTCTTCTTTTGTTCTGTTTTTTGTTTTTAATATTTTATGTTTCTCCCACCGTTAACCTTTTCCTGACTATATCCTAGACCTTCCCTTGTTCCTGTTGGAAACGGAATCGCGGCTAGATCACCCCCACCCTCGTCACTAAGGGGGGGGGGGATAGTGTGGGGGGGCGAAATGTCGCGGGGACATGGTCAAGCGAGCTCCACCCCGTTCTGTAACTTCAATTTATCGTTTTAATACGTGCCGCTCTGGTGCTGTCACCATTTTTAATTTTTACTCCAAATTATTGTCATCCGTGAACGTAGGTGCATTGGTTCCTAATATAACTCGAGATAGCGTTCGTTTATAGCTAAATTGCTTTTAGAAATGGCGTTGTGGTAACGCAATGTATCTCCAGCCCGGCTAGCATGACCAAACACGATATGATATAGCCATTTATCGCGTTGAACTTACAAAAATCGTTGGATTTTCGACAGTTCAAAGCGATAAACGGCTATAGCTTTTGAGGCTTATTAAAGTATTCAATTAAGTGTTAAAATCCAATGATTTTTGGCTGTTTAACGCGATAAATGGCAATCGTCATATCGTGTTTGGGTGGTTATACTAGCCGCGCTGGAAGCTCTTTGCGAAGCGGCGAAATTCTCATTGCGCGCTTAATTTATTGATGGGACGGAAGCAATTGCCGCCGAGGCAGCGTCCAAACAAACTGGCAAGAGTGTTGCGAACAATAGAAAAGTAAGCGGACACGCATCTAGCCGGTCGCACAGTGGGCGGCGTCCATTAGGTATACATGTACGCCATTTTCCATAGATACGTTCAGCACACGACTCGCGCTCTATAAGCATTCAAACTCGATAGCGTATAACTTACACTTGTCACAGCTTTTGTTTTAAGGTCTTAATTATATCACCATCATTTTTTTCATATAGATGGAAGAATGTAGGGACAATGGGCCATAACCCACCATGATGACTCAGTGCGGTTTGATGGGTTTTAACGTCTGCAAGTTCAGCCGGGACCAACGGCTTAACGTACCTACCGAAGCACGGAGGCGCTCGAAATTAAATATTTTTGGTCGCCCATCATTGGATGGCCTTAGCGAACATTGCTTAGTGTGTGCAATCTAGCGCTAGCGAGCTCCTCCTTCTGTTTTAATTTTATGCCACGTGAAAATTAACCATTAATAAAAATAACTATAAATAAAAATCACTATTTATAACTAGCTCAGAGACTAAGTTTTTGTAAAAATAACCTATTGCTATCACCACCGGCCGATAGCAATCGAACCGGCGACACGCAATAGGGGCTCGCAGACAGGAAACTCGAATTCGGAAGAATTAAAAAAGCGAACTCATTGCAGAGCGGTGTAGGTACACACTAATGACAATGCTGGACAAAATATAAATCTGAGGAAGACAATGGCGGGCGAGCATTAGCCTTTGTCCCCATCGATAGGGATGAGCTCAAATAGATTGAATTCCAGATAATGCCGAAGGGTTTTTCTTATTTCGGCGAAATTATGCATGTTTCGCCGATTACGAGTGCCCGCGCAAATGGGTGTTACGAGTCGCATTGTCTGCACCGACCGGTCGTTCTTTTTCTTCTGTCGTCTGTTGTTTGCCAGAGATTTATGCTGTGGTGTTTTTAAAGAGCGTAGGTTGTACTGTTATGTGATATTGCATCTTTCGATTTAGACGGACGGTTTGGTCGAATGGTCGGATCGCTGGCTAAGAGGTGCCGGATTCGAATCCTGGTAGGGGCAAATGTTGGGGTGAACACATCCATTTTATATTGTTATATTAATTTTTTCATTAATTTTTAAATTATTTATATAAATACTTGTACGTCGTCATACGTCATACACAAGCGCTATGCTGTTTTAGTGCAGATGGTAGGTGTATTTTTAATTAATTTATATCTAAAATTAACAATCCAGAGTTTTATATCTACATAAATACATACATAAATCACGCCTATATCCCCGATGAGGTAGGCAGAGGTGAACTAGCACCCACGTTTCGCCAATTTTGTTAGGTCCCATGTAATAAGTGGCGAGCCTATTGACATATATCGGGCACAAAAATCGCAGTACATTGCTATTGCTAGGTGGTATTAGAGGAACGCTGCTGCCCATTCCTCATCATTGATTTATCCTTAGTCGCCTTGTACGACACCCACAGGAGCGATTTGGGGTGGTGACAATTGTATTCTACTCTGCCGTCACCACACGGCACACAGTTTTATATCTGTTAGCAAATAATGCAGTTTAGAAAATTATGTGAATACAAAGCGATTTTCCTAGAACGCATAGAATACAAAATGTATGAAACAGACGTATTACAGAGAAAACTGCATAGAAAACAATACATCAGTTTCCTTTTTTTACTATGCGTTCGAATAGATAAACCACTTAGCTAGGCTCTCAGTTTAGAAACTTAACTCCGTAGGTTTACTTATGTTGTGCCACATTCGTAGCACATGCGTTTCCGAGCTGTCCGTAATAGCGATGGCGGTCACGCCACCTACCGATAATCGGCGGTAATACCGTGGGAAATGCGTGTGAGCTCCGCTCTAGAACCTACATCTATAGAGCCAACAACAGTATTATCGAAACGGAAAAAATTCAAATTACGAACGACATTTTTTTCACTTTCCCGCGCATTTTCTGTTGTGGGTTCGATGTTTGTTGTTTTAATTTTTTCTTTTTTTAGGGAAAGCAAAGGGATCTAGCCCATACAGTCATGTGTTCAGTTTTATTTTTCTTGAATTTTGCATTAAAATATGCGTGTCACACATTTTAATGCATATAAGGAGTGCTTGGCGCGAATTGACAAGACTTTAATGATAGGTTCGGTTACAAAAACGGTTTATTTTCAAACTATTTAAAAAACGAATGGAACTATTGCTTAACTTCATTTTGGAAAGAGAAACGTGTGAGTGCCATGTAAGGACGGAAGAGGAAAATACAACTGTAACACTCCTGCCTCTCTCGTGGGTACGAAACGAAAAAAAACTCTTTTCTTTTTAAATATTTATAAATATTCTGCTTACTCCTGGGGGGAGAACGGCGTGATTTATGTATATATCCACCGCGTGGGTACTTTATGGTTCCGCGTATTAAACTGTGCCATTATCAGGTGAGCCGAGCTAGTCGGTATATAGTTAGCAGAAGAAAGTGGTTCTTTTTTTAATTGTTACGCAACGCAATCACGGCGCTTGATAGCGGGCGTTCTGGCCGGCAATTTGCTTACATGACAAAGAGTCTAGACCGTTGTCTGTGGTCCTCCCATACAATTCACAGCGTGTCATTTGCGTTGTTATGGCACCGCCATTTCCACGATTTCCCAGTTCCCACGATACATATATACATAATGCATGTTGTCCTGTCCGGCGGTCCGTTGCGAAATGATTGTACCCCGTTCGACGTTCACACGTGTGCGCCAATGACGAGTTTGCGGTACTGTGTCATGTCATGTTTCAACACAAACGAACGGACAAGACAATCGCTATTTACTTAGACGTTGGAGGTATTGATTCTGAGTTGTGTTTGCTTTGCCGAAAACTTTTCGTGTGACATGCTTTGCGTCGAAACTCCAACAACACAATGACAGGTTTACACCACATAGTTGTCAAGTTTTAACAATCGATTGCAGTAAAAAGTCAATTTAAAGAATGAAAGCAAGAAATAACTTATTGGTCTCACAGGCAACAAGGAAGGCTTAAAAACTAAAAATAACAAACCACAAAGAAAGGTGTGGTAAAGAAAAGTCAGATAAATTACGGTCTTGATATGAGAAACCGGGTTGATTTCTCTCCTCAGCAATCCTGATAGACACTTGTCCAACCAAGACGGTCCATAAAAAATATGAAAAGGCAAAAAATTAAATATTTATAGGTGAAGACAGGTAATCTGACATGTCTGTACCTAAAGGCCGTCAAATACCAATAGCCCTCATAACCCGGCATCGCATAGCGGCTTGTTAATCAATGAAAAATGTAAATTTCATCGAGGCACGCGCTAACAATAAAATCTATTACCATGTACGAGTACAATTTGTCTCAACAGAAAAACGGAAAAAAGAGCATTTTTATTAATTAGAAAAGGTGGGATTACCCATGCGCACTATCAACAAGCGTTAACTTTTTGTTTGTTCACGTTTAATTGTGCATCGAGCAACTTTTCTATTGGCTTAAAGGATGGGGGCGCGCAGCCGGCACTGGGAGCAAAATAGACGAAACTAATTTCACACACCGAATATTCCCAGTTATAATTTGTGTGTGCGTAAAATTTTATTTTTAAATGTGGCACAAATTTTAAAATAAATCAAAATATAATTCACTTTTTAGATGTGGCAACACTGGCATAATAAATAAAAAATGTCGAAATATTGATATGATTTGATTTTTATTTGAACAATATGTTAAAGTTAGAAAGTCCTGTTTGGCAGAGTAATTATGTCCGCGTGGAGGGTGCGGGTTCGATTCCCGTACCAGAACAATAATTTTTCGATTTTTTTCTGACTTTAATAATAATAATTTAGTTATTCAGACTAAACATGATATTTGATTAGCAACAATTCTGTGTTACCAAACTAGGTTAGAAGTGTTCAGATTGAAAAACTTTATTTTCTCCGTAAATATTGATACCTGCTGAAACTTTAAGAAAAACAATATCGGCAAATATCGTGACAGGATTCAATACATTAATAATGGTTGCTGCGAAAGCTGTCAAACAAATCAGCGTCGCCCGACCGAATGCATGCCATCGTTAAATATTCCACAGTTAGTTTCCGAACGTTACTTGTCCAATATATTTATTCGGTCAATGCATCGGTGCAATTAACTCGCGACGCTAGGTTATGGCCCCCGTTGCTGAAAATTACACTTTCATTATTTACAGCCGGCGTCAAGACCCATGAAATAAAAAGAGCATTGTTTTTTTTTATTTAAGCTACACAGGGAAGCTCTTGTCCTTCATCTCACCTGATGATAAGTGACGATGAGGGCCGAAGATGGAATCGAGCTTCACCTGGAACCCTCAACCGCAGAGGGGCTGGCTATCTTATCACAATTGTCGGAACTCAATAATGCTGTTAACATTATTATTAAAGCGACATATTTTGATAAGATGGCGGTAGCTGGCCAGGTGGACTTGAAAGAAGTCCTACCACCTACTAAATCAATAGATAATACAACTACATATTCAGAAATGGTAGAGATTTTTGGCATAGAAAACTTAGTGCACTGTTCTCAAACTACTTAGCCCCGAAGGAGTAGGCAGAGGTGAATAAACGCACTCATTTCGCCAATTATGTTAGGTCCTATGTCGGCCTATTGCCATCTATCGGCACTAAAATCCCAGTATATTGATAGGTGGTGAAAGAGGAAAACTGCTGCCCATCACTCATAGCTGTTTTACCCTTAGTCGCCTTGTAGTTTGGCGGGAGAGATTGGGGGTGGTGACAATTGAAGTATGCACTGCCGTCACCACACGGCATGTTAATACAGATATTACTAATAAAATTAAAATATATTATGCGTGACATCCTTAAATCTATTAAATACTTAGTTTTGCTCACCAAGAACTTTTTGTTCGTTAATTAAATAAATTGAGCACATTCCATTTCAATTAACGTTTCCATTTTAAAATTAGAATGATTAATTCCTTTGAAAATGGAACACACAAAGTCCAAACTTCCTAACGTGTTCCCCGAACTGAGGAGAGTGCTTTGAATTATAAAATGAATATTTAAACCGTCAAAAAAAACTGTTTACTGGTCGTGAGTTTATGTCAGATGAATAATGTTTCATCATCATCATCACCACGATGACGTGTGGTGACGGCAGAGTAGAATACAATTGTCACCACCCCAAATCTCTCCCGTGGGTGTCGTACAAGGCGACTAAGGATAAATCAATGATGAAGAATGGGCAGCAGCGTTCCTCTTATACCACCTAGCAATAGCAATGTACTGCGACTTTTGTGCCCGATAAATGGCAATAGGCTCGCCACCTATTACATGGGACCTAACAGAATTGGCGAAACATGGGTGCTAGTTCACCTCTGCCTACCCCTTCAGGGATATAGGCGTGATTTATGTATGTATGTATGTATGTATCATCATCACGAGCACTTTATATCCCAGGCTTTCTCTATGGTTGGAACAATCATGATGAGTTTATGCCAGATGTTTGATGTTTCATTACCATCACCGGCACTTTATCTCCTTACCAGGCTTTCCCTATGGGTGGAAGAATATAGGGACGATGGTAGCAGCCGGGACCAACGGCTTAACGTGCCTTCCGAAGCACGGAGGGACTCGAGATAGTATTTTTTTTTACCCATCCAATAACCAGCCTGTGACGGCAGAGGAACTGCAATTTCCGTGCCCGATAAATGCCAATGGGCTCGCCACCTATTACATTGGAACCTAACTTAATTGGCGAAACGTGGCTGTTAATACACCTCTGCCTACCCCTTCGGGAATTTAAGCGTGATTGTATGTATGTAATAACCGGCCTTAGCTTAGCTTAGTTAAGCGCGCTAAGCCACTGCGCTATCCAGTTTATCCTTATTAATATTTGATTTGGATGTAAAACTGAAGTGTCATGAGCAATTGCAACCTATTAAAGGATAAGGATAAAGGGACTAAAGAGGGGTGAATGAGTGCAGGAATAGGGGAGGCAATATTTGGACAAAGTTCTCCTCTCCTGAGCTCGGAGGGTAGTGTGAAAATCTATCTTCAATGGCCACTATCGGTCGGCACACCGCGGCTTAGCTCCGATGCTCCTTTGAACAGATTTTAATATTCAATTGCGCTCTTAGGATTTGCGCTCTATTGTGGAGCTGTTACCGAACTTCGTCGTAACATTCTAGTTAGTAATCTTGTCTTTTATGTTTGCAAAGTTGTCCGGTTAGATGCAACTACAAATCAAAAGGGATCAGATAAATTGTTAGCATATTAATAAGTAGCTGTTAAAATTACATATTATTATGATACGACGCGTACATACGTAAGTGTATATTATGCGAGGTGAATAATATTTCTTTCTTATTCTTTACAGAGTAGACAGAGTAATACGGTAATTATGTTACGTGCCATGTGTAGAGCCTATTGCCATACATCGGGCACGTAAATATTACTGCCCATTACATTGATAGCTGCCTAAATCCTTAGTATATGGTGAATTAGATAGTAGGTACTTAGTTTATTATCTAGCTAAGAGAAAAATTGTAAAAACACAAAAATGTTTGATTTTTTGTTCTACTCTAACCATTTTAATAATAGCGAAGCGAACTACTAGCGGGCAGTGGTCGAACGCAAACGGATGAGAAGTTAGTCTTCAATCCGCTAAGTTAGCGGCACTCGCTCTCAAACACGCGAGTTCAAATTGATTTCGAAACAGAACGAGACGCTGTGGACACTCGCTACAGTTCCAGACTTAACCATAGTGCAGTCAAACAGAAGCCACTATAATTTGAACCTTAGCGATTTGCAATGAGGTTTAGAACCGATGAAAAAATTGCATGCTTTAAACATAAATGGGTACGAGTGGTATAGGAGTGCGGAGGACGGCTCGATTCCCGCATCAAAACTACATTTTGGAGCTTTTTCTGATCACAATATTCTTTGTAATAGATAGGTACGACAATTTTACGTTTAGTTTCCATTACCAATTAAAGAAAAATAACTTTAATATAACTGCTTTTTGATCCGAAGTGTTTAACTAGCTTGTTACAACAATACAAAATAAACATAAACAATTTTATTGTTTTCCAAAGCATTGGGGCTCAGTTGATGACTGGAATGATTTAGTTTATATCATGTATAGGTATTTGAGTATATTTGATCTTACAGTTAATAAGGTTAGGACTAGACTTATCCAGTTGATCAAAGTCCTTTATAAAAAAAGAGAACAAAAAATACAACTGTTAGCATTTGAAATAGGAACGGATTCTTATTAGGACATTCAAAAATCCAACGTTTGGAACCTCCTTGGAACAAAGCGGGAGATTCCATTTTTAAATTTCAAATCAAAATTGCATTCTCAAGTACGATAATTCCGCTATTGTTCAAATCGTCCAGCCAATTCCAGAACCGAATGAATGCAGTGGAAATTTCGAGACTCGCAACGGGACGCGGCCATTGTGAAAGAACCTAATTATGCTGTCCCATCGTTTTCTCTATTATTTATCAGCTCTACAATGTCAAAAAGTGCACAAAGGACTCTCACTTGGCGACTCTACAATCTAATTAGGACATCGGATTGCATTTTTTTTAAATGACCTTTGTAAATGCATTTAATGAGAATTAAATTTAGTGGATTTACTATTTTAACTGGAGGTACTTCGCAAATACATTTCATGCATCGTTCACATAAACGCTAATCGTATGCAAACACGAACTTTGCCGTAAAAATGACCGAGTTTCCCAGCGTCGGTCATTAATAAAGCTAATCACAGAGCAAACTATCAGGGCGACCGCCCCCGCCACGGTTTTCGACATGTCCAAAATAAAACAGGTCAATCTCCCATAAATCATAAAGTTTGAAACAAACGAAAATCCGGCGACCGGCCGATAATCACGGAATAATTACCCCCGGCTTTACTCGATACACTGGCACGGTCGCCCCGGGACACAACTTTTGACAGCGACTCGACCCAGGCAACTTCTACCTTCACGTCAGCTGGAAAGTATAAAAACAAAGTTAGCACACTGTCTCCTAGCGCCATCTATCGGAGAGTAGCCGTGACTCCGCGCTAATGCAACCTTGGCCGGCTAAACAGCTCGTTACGCCCGCATCATCGGCCTCATCTCGCTCGTCCGCCACAGAAATTACCCGATTACCAGCGCAGCCTTTTTAATTTACGCCGCAATTACAACTAAGTATTATTACAAAGGAGTTTCCTCGCAAAAAACGCAGCGACAACCACTTAGAAAGCACCTTTGAAAAAGCGAATAGCAGTTTAAGTGCGTTTACGATGAAATAACTGGAAAAAGTGCAAGTAAAAAGTTGTGCACGCGCGCTGCTATGTGCGCGTGACGCCCTCTGTTGGCGAGTAGCGCGCGCCAGCGGAGGTCAAGGAATTATTTCGCGAGGAATGCCCGCGGCCGCTTTGAAGGTTCCCGCCGTAGCAATCAGCCCTCTTTACGGGCATATTTATGTTTATAATACCGTGTCTCATTATATACTTTATGATTTTATACCTAACCGACAACAGTCCGAGATAATAATGCCTAAGTAATTGTTACGGCCGAACGCGTAAACGTCGCCGTGCGAGCGGGACGCGCGGTGACATCCGTCCCGTTCGCGCCCGCTTCTATTTCTGTGTTCGGCGTAATTAGGATTTTTTATTGTTTATCAAGATCGAATCATCATCACAGCTACCTTAATCTCGGCTCGTATGACTAACAAATGAATAATAAAAAACGAAGGCAGACATGTTAGACGTGACGACCGTATTCAACAGAACCTTATCGACATTGAACTAACATGTAACGGTTGAGTGTTTAGACACGATTTACATATTATCAAATTAAGTGCCACCTCAATGTTATTGGGATTTTTCGAGAGTTAATTGCGCAAATAAAGTTGAGTCTTTTTATTGCATCGCGTTTTACGTTTTTTTATAGCTCTTTTTATATCGGCAGAGCAGAATACAATTGTCACCACCCCTAGTCTCTCTCACGGGTGTCGTACAAGGCGACTAAGGGTAAAGGCAGCGATGAGTAACGGGCAGTTTCAAAAGTAGGTAGTCAAGTCCACTTTATTGAGAAAAGACAGTTACTTAAGTACTTAAAAATACTAACTGCCGCACTCAGAGACGTCAAATAACTTTAATGAGTACTTAATGTCAAAAATTTTCATTTAAATTTAGACCAAAGACTTGACAAGAATAGAGACTAGTTTTGAATTGTCATTTTTTGACATTAAGCACTCATTATCGTTATTTGACGTCTCTGAGTGCGGCAGTTAGTATGTTTATGAAATTGGATTTGACGACTTTTGAAAATTACCTCCTGTCAATTCACCGTGATTTATGTATGTATTGTAATAGGTACCAAACGTAACACAACACCGGTGCGAGTTCTAAATGCATATTCCCGCGTATTCTAACGCTTTTCGCTTATAGTCCAGAAATAAAACAATTAATTAATTTCTCTTGGTCCGGAGAGGTGGTGAATTGCAGTCGCGCGTTAGGACAGTCAGTTGCATTATTATTAGATACTTCGTTCATCTCAGGGCTCGCGAGATTAAGGACAATGACTTGCCGAGAATTCCATGCCGCAGTTGATTAAAACCACAGATTAATTATTGTAATATGGAGGGCCGGCGCCAATGTTAAGATATTCATTAGAAAGCTTTCCGTTTAACGCTTACGATCGGACGTGTAGCCGTTTGAATTGTACGCTCTTTGTAATTGCTTGCAAAATTGTCAACAGATAACAATAAAAGTTTGATATCTGCATTTTATATTATCATCATCTGGCTCTTTAATGTCCCCACTGCTGGAGCACAGGGCCTTCCCTGTGGATGGAAGAATATAGAGAGATTGGGCCATAACTTGTGACGGTAGTAATGGCTGCAGATGCAGCCAGGATCAACAGCTTACCGTGCCTTCCGAAGCACGAAGGAACTCTAATAAAATTCGTTTTCGTTTCTTAGTATACGCAATCGCCACTGGGCTATCGAGCATTGCATTTAGCATCAAAAGTAGAAAAAACCCATTTTATTTTCTTTAAATATCAATAATTACGTCCTCCTTTTGTCCACAAAGCCCCACACCATAGACAAACACGTTCATTCATAGAAACTTATACCTACTCATTCATCAACACAACCTCTTAAGTGACAATTGAAACAGAATTAGAACGCTCTAGCCCGTAGTGTTGGGCACCGTCATACTTTATTCCGGACTTATATTCGTCGGGTGTAAACGCAACGCGTATTTATCGCTAGAACAAGGGTGGATGATTGCGATAATTCAGCGGGCTTATTTCCAGCTGCTATTAAACGCTAATTGTGTTAAGGACTAGCTATTGGCGACGTACGCCAGATAGTGATGTGAGCGGGTTAGCATCGGGCCTGTCGAGTGATGGGACTTTATGGAACTTACCTGCGTATCATCTTTTTTGCAAGGTAAAGCAAAGCCAATATTCATTTATTCATATCTGGTATAATTACAATACACTTTGATCGTCAAGACGCTAATCATCGAAAACCTGTGTGTCATTGAAGATAGGGGAGTGTCTCTCGGAAGCTTTTTTGTTATTTAGGTACATTTATTTACAATGCAGTTATTTCAATTTTTTTACATTTATTGACAATGCAGTTAATTAACGCTTTAGTTTCAATCTCACGTATATTCGCGACATAGATATAGTGAGAACATTTTTACCCAACAATTGTCACACGATAAAAATTATTTTAGTAAACATTAGGCTAACCTGAAGATCAGTCTTATTGTCCCTACTTTAAAATTGCAGATACAGAAGTTTACAAGGGAGGTGTTAGGAATTATGTTAGTAAAATGATCTGTCATGTAAGTCCAATCGATTATATCGGTCAACCATTCCTTTTGAATCTATATCTCCACCGCACTGCACTATTCGCACAATCATTGCAGTACCAAATTTTGGCGCGCATCCGCCATTTTGTTTACACACAGCTAACCGTTTAATAGGATATTAAGTGCATCGCGACATATTATTCCTCTTAATTAATTGCGCACGTTTCCTTAGCGAAAGCGACGAATATATCAGAGATCTGTCACTGGGGATGGCTTGTTTGAGCTGTCAGTTTGGACACAATTTGTGACCGGCCATTTTACATCTTTGCTCCCTGTCTTGCGTAATTAGTAAGGATTTAGTGCTGCGCTATGAGCGACGCGTTGTTTCGTAAATTAGGTTTAATTCGGACGATTCGCGGCAAGGTGCGAATTGCATTGGGCCGACTTTATTAATTGGTGATTAAAAGGCGGTTGATTGATGTAGGTATTGTCGGAGAAGCGGACGTTCGGTTATAGTGGACGTATATACATACATAAATCACATCTATTATAGGTAGGCAGAGATAGGCGATAGAGGTAGTCAGATTAACATTTAATTAGGTATTCAATTAGGTTAGGTTCCATGCATGTACCTAAATGGAAAAAAGTCAGAAATACTAGATAGTAGTAAGCTTACGAAAAGTTTCTACAAGAAATTGTAAAAAGTTTACATTAAATCCATTTTAACATAGGTACTTTAAAATTAAACTATGGATTCAAGAAACAACCTATAGATTCCTTTTAGACCAGCTCACATTTCTTTAACACAGCGACCACAAATTAGTACCTATCATAGAGTTAGCGATTTTTTTTTAATTTTCACGCGTATACGCGAGCGTGGATAGCGACGCCAGTCGCTCGCGTGCTTACCCGCAATCAATCGCCATTACAATCAATAGAGCTACCGTGCACAAATCAATGCACGATCGGTGGCTTTGAAAAATTGCCCCCTTTGTGACGGGAACGCTTATTAGTACCTATGCTTATTATTTTTTATCCTTGTTTTTTTAATTTCCATGATACATTTACTTTTTGTCCACAAGATCACCCGTGAACTGTTTGTGTTGTATCCCTTTGCTTTTTATCTTTATAAAATACTTAAAATTTTGGTCACTAGTGAATATGTTCAAAATTGGTCAATAATGTTTTTAGTAGTAATAGTAATAATCATCATTAATGTTCACTTAATATAAAGACTAGGTTTGTAAAGACAGCGATAAGTAATGAGCCGCCGCATTCCTCTTATGCCACCTACCAATGTACTGCGAAATACTTGCCCGATAGATAACATTACATACATACATACATAATTCACGCCAATATCCCCGAAGGGGTAGGCAGAGGTGAACTAGCACCCACGCTTCGCCAATTAGGCTAGGTCCCATGTAATAGGTGGCGAGCCTATTGCCATTTATCGGGCACAAAAGTCGCAGTACTTTGCTAGTTGGTAGGTATAAGAGGAATGCTGCTGCCCATTCCTCATCACTGATTTATCCTTAGTCGCCTTCTACGACACCCACGGGAGAGGTTTGAGGTGGTGACAATTGTATTCTACTCTGCCGTCACCACACAGATAACATTAGGCTCGCATTATATTACCTACATGGGACTTAATTGCCTTGTGTTATCTAACACAGACAGGTCGACAGGTCTTCTTATCATCATTATGATTTTACGTTTGCCCGAACTACCAATATATAGAATAAAACAATCATAATTATTTATTATATAAAATCCAGACTCGGGTATACTGTAAAAACTACCACCGTGTAACACCAGCCACGTAAACAAAGTGGTCATACTGCAAATCTCAAATGCCTCAACAAAAACGCGAAAATCAATTGGGAAGGCACGCCGGCAGACGATCAGGTGGGACTAACTGCGTTACCAGTCGCAGTTAGCGGCAATTCGGTTATTTCGTTAAAAAACTTTGCTATGCTATCGTTAAAAGTTATGCGGATAAGCTCCCGTGGGCCGATGCTTGGAGGCTTCGTAGTGATGGGCTGCGTACGTTTTACCCCTTTGCTCGCACAAAGGAGGAGGCTTTTATGTTGTCTTTTTTAAAGCCATTTTGTTTATTCCATTATATATGCCAGTCTAGACCAATGTAATAATATATAAAATCTCGTGTCACATACAGTGTTTGCTATCGTTCACTTTCGAAACGGCTTGATTGATTTTTATGAAATTTTTGTGTAGGTATTTTGGTAGGTATAATTCGCAAAACATAACGTGATGTGATCTAATGTTATGAAACTTGTAACACCTTTTGTTTTATACCTAAAAATTGAAAAGTCATCAGTCTTACTTAGCACAAAGTCTTGCGGGCTGTTGCGGGCTCTTGAGTGCATGTTAAAACAAGCCAGCCCATTCTGCCTAATAAACAAGCTAAAAGATATTGAACGGAAAAAAAATTTTTCAACCGAAATGCACTATGCATTTTAACAAGATCTTTTATCTTGATCGGCCGAATGTCACTCTACAATAACTCACTGTGCTTATTTAAAAAAGGAACGTGCGCCACATTCCAATCGAATTTAAAAACCGGCCCATAGACAAGTTCGAATTTCTTTTTTCTTTTTTTTTCCCCGCCGAACGGCAACAGCACTACGAATATGGCGGTCCTCTGCGGAGCGCGCAAAATTGATTATTGAATCTAGTTACAAACTAGCGACGTCCCCGCCACGAGTGCTCTTAACGTTTTTACCTTCGCCGCGGGGATTTGGTACCTACAGCGTACGGGGAAAGACAACATCGCCAAATTAATACATACATACATCACGCTTTTCTCCCCTAAGCGGTAGGCTTAGGTGTTTCAGCACCAGCGTTTCGCCAGCTTACATAATTATGTAATAGGGGGCGAGCCTAATGCCAGATGGCGAGTAATTTGCTAGATGATGCATTCCTTGTTAACTTAATTTACTTAACTTAAGTTCTTTTAACTCTTGAGAGATGAGGGTGGTGACTATTGTATCTGTTCTGCCGTCTCCACACGGCTTTAGACGGCGCCTACTACATATTTATGTTTATTAAAAATCAACCGAAACATATCTGAATTACTTTAACAGTAGGTACAGCGAGTGATCAATAATTATAACTACTTATACCTTTGCCTTCCAATAGTTTAAAATGATAATGTAATGCATCAAGTGTTCTTCCGCCACAATCTCATTTCAAATATTTGACCAAAATAATTGCCTCCGAACAAGACATGTCGTTTTATTTCCAAAACGACACTTATAAATAGGGCCGGGTACCTGGCAACACTGCAATTATTATACTATTTATTCTTAGAAGACGAAACACCATGATGCGTTCGAACACGCACTTTCGTCTCAGCCGAAATTGTCATACATTACCATTACATAAACGGGGCCACCATCAAAATGTATTTAGCGTCGTTTCTCGGCTTTTCTGTAATAATTTTAAAACGTAATATTGTTGCGATTGTGCTTTGAATATTGACTCCGCCATACAATATACACACATACATAAATCTCGCCTGCATTTATTTACGAAGAGGTACGAGATTCATAGAAGCCAATTAAACCTACGTTTCGCCAAATGTTAGGTCCCATGCGTAGGTCGCGAAACTATTGCCATGTATCGGGCACATATATGACATTACCGCGAAGCAAAGGGATTTTTACAAAAATCCATAGATAACATTTATGATGTTTGGTAGTTGTGATGAGATGGCAGAGAAATATACAATTGTCTCTCTCGTGGATGTCATACAGAAAAAAATGAGGAAGGCAGAGCAGCGTTACTGTTGCACCATCTAGCAAATAACTGACATTAAAGTTCTCAGCGAATGGCAATAGGCTCTCCCCTATCCCATGTAATAGGACCTGAAAACAGTTGGCCTATTAGGGGATTTAAAAAATATGTGATTTATGTATGTATTTATGTGGTGTTATCTTTCGCCGCTTCCTCTCCGGTGGAATCAATTGTGGCGGATGTCGGGCGATTGGCATCTAACACGCGATCCCAATCGGCGACCGCACACGCAACGCCCCACCAAGGCAGTGGCCATCGCGACACTCTATAAACAAAAAAAAGAAAATATTGATAGCCGCCTTAAGTAACATAAAAAACATAATAAAATAACATGAAAAATAAAATTAACAAACATCGGAAAATTATTTGGCCCGATGCGGGAATCGAACCCGCGTCCTCTTCAATTGGGGCAACCAAGACGTTTTTCAGGAATTTTCTTCTCCCATGTTCCCTGTCTATCTGGGGTCGACGCAGTATGTTTCCTCTTCCATTCACATAATTCAGACGTCATCAAGCCATCCGCTCCCTTTTGATTCATATTATCCATCTCCCTGGAAAGTTGCTAGTGATGGATGAATGTATAGAAAACATACGGAAAGGACCATGTCGAGAGGCCAATGAACGGAGAGAGTGAATGGGATGACAATATGCCAATCCACACTGCTCAAGGTTTTGGCTTTTACAGACGACCGCATGACTGACACCAACCCTCTTTGGGTATGCTGTTGTTGGTGGTTTGCCCTCCACCATTCGGGTGCCCTAAGGTGCTTATTGCTCTATAATTATATATCTCTCTAATCTAATCTCGCTTAGTCGACTTTTACGACACCCCTGGGGTGGGCTGGCACATTCTACGTTATTTTTTGAAGATATGAGGCCTCTTAAGCAACATAAAAAACAATTTAAAATAAATTTAAAAAATACATATCGTGAGAGGCCATAGTGCCACGCAAACCTCCGTTGACACGTCGCCACCCAATTCGAAATTGCGATCCTTATGCAACTATTTCTTATGCTACACATTAACAAGTCAAATGGGGCATTTTTTGAGCGCGGCAACACTTTTGCGCGGGCCGAACGTCCGCCTCCACCGGCCGCCGGCATGCAAATGAGGATCGATCACCCCTTTCTTGCGACTACCGCCACCTCGATTTAGTTACGATACACAGCCCGAATCAAACTCTCCTAATTATAAGGCGAATATTTTTTCCATTGTGTCACAGTGACACGGTAATTCGGAGCACCACCCCTTTAGTTGCCGAAGCCCCTGAATATTCATACGGCACGGCAATCAATAACGCCACAAAGAAGTAGTTTTCGCGTGCGTGCACGCGATACGGTGTCGCATAAACAAATAATTTCAACGTTTTTATGCGATCACCGGGTAGCAGCGTCTGGCCGCTCGTAGGCGTCCGTCTTTTTCCCGTTCGTCAACATCGTCAGGTGGTGCATCCGGAGTACTCAATATCTTATAAGCCATACACCACCGCGTAAAAAACACAAGCCGCCTGTCGCTGCCGTCCGTTGCCGGACAGCCGCCGTCAAGGATAGGATTCGATTCCGTGACAGAACCGCATTAATTTAACACCTTAAACGGTTTTTCTTGTAATGTGCTTGTGGGATAGCGTCCATCAAAAATACACATTGTAACGATTGGCAATAAATTACTGAGGAGATAGGTAAAAACTAAAGGCTAGACGAAAGCTGCCGTGTCGCTGAAAGGAATTTCTTTTGTTTCGCTATAAGCACGCAAGCGAAGGGCTCATGAATAAGACTCTTCTTCTTCCTGTCCTGTTCCCAGTTCATCCGGGGTCGGCGCAGTATGTTTGTTTCCTCTTCCATTAATATTGGGCAGACATCCATTCCCTTTTGATTTATATCATCCATCACACCGAAAAGTTGCTAGTGACGAATGTTTGTATAGAAAAGAGACGGAAAGGAAGTCAAGAGACCGATACATGGAGAGAGCGATTGGGATGACAACGTTCGAATCCATGTTTTGGCTTAGGTTTTACAACCGGCCGCCTTGCTAACCAACCCTCTTTAGGTAATTATCTGATGAATAAGAAAGGAGAAGAGAAAACTCGTCCGTTATACTCTCCCGTTCGAAGTTTGACGTTTCTACAAGATGGCGCCCGCGGCCTGCGTCAGATCACGTGTCGGCAATCGCGCGCGCGCTGCCCACAGAATACAAAACCGCGAGCGAGAAGATCAAAGGCATTTAATGGACGTGTTTTAAAATTTATCGACGTCTCGTGCGTCGAAGAATGAATTTGAAGTGCTATAGTAAATTGGTTATCAGCGTAGCCATCCTCGGCGCCTGACTCCAATACCAATCGTTTATGCCCGCGCCCCAGACATAGGTAACGGATTTTTTCACCTCTTCGATTTCTGTGATGGCGGGATTCGTGTTTTGTAATGGGCAATCGTGTATGCGAGATGAGTGCCTGACTTCCAAACACCATTAAGGGCATTATTGATGACACGACGCATGGTGCCCAAGTACAATGTTTGATTCACAGAAGATTTGATATTATTTTTATTTGATAGATTTTAATATCGTAGGAATATCGGATCTGAATAGTGTCGTTTCTCTTGTTTATGAATTAAATCCTTTAGACAAACAACCCATTCAAATTTCGTTATATTCTAACATCAAAAAAGCCTCTAATATCTTTATGTGCTTAAAGAGATTTCGTTTGTTTTACTGTCACACATATTGACCAATCACATTGCGGAATATCATCAAAATCATGATTTTCAGCGCCATGATTGGCTGGTATTTGGTAGTGAATCGAAAGAGCCAACCGTCATGACTTGTTGGAAGCTATCACTAGAAATTTAAACTTAAACTTTCTTGAAAAGAAAGCCGCCCGCTGTGGGTAATCCGCCGACCTGTGCAGATTACTCAAGCAAGCCGGATGTCAAACACAAACAGAGCAATTATGACACCAAATCACGTATATAGAATTATCGTGTCGCGTTATTATGGACAGAAAACTCCACGTTATGGCAGCGCGAGATACAATCAGGGCGGTTGGCGGCCATTCTACAAAATTTGGATCACGTCTCTTAGTCATTCGCGAACGGCAGTTTACAAAAAAGTCAAGTGCCCATTTAAGGACGCAAGTAATACTGTAATAACGTTAGCAATGAACTAGGACGTGAGAACGGTACGACAATGACTTATTGCGCAAGTGTATATAGCGATCAAAATTAGCTAGTTAATTTGGGCAATTACCTACCTACCTACGGATAGGCGGATTGGTACTGAAACGAACGGCAATTTTGAGATTGCGATATCGGAAATTTTAGAAGCGTTAACGAGACCTCTACTTGGAATTTGCGATAAGCTTTTGGTCACCCATCCAATAAGCGGCCTATAAACATAGCTTAGTTTACGCTTAGTTAAAGCTTCTCTTCTCTTTCTCTTCTCTAGTGCGTATGCGCAGTTTCAATTTCAAAAACTGTCTTAACTTACGTTCCTCAGCAGTTCTGGGAAGACCAACATTAATCAATTTAAAAAAGGACAAGCAGTGTGGTGACGGCAGAGCAGAATACAATTGTCACCACCCCCATCTCTCCCGTGGGTGCCGACTAAGGCGACTAAGGGTTAAAGGAGTTAAGACAGCAACGAGTAATGGGCAGCATAGTTTCTCTTATGCCACCTAGCAACGTACTGCGATTTTCGTGCCCGATAAATGGCAATAGGCTCGCCACTACATGGGACCTAATCTAATTGGCGAAACGTGGGTGTTAATTCACCTCTGCCTACGTGACATAGACGTGATTTATGTATGTATCCATGTATGATATCAGGAATTTTAAAAGCGATTCCCGCTTTGGATTCGCAATAAACTCGATTTAGTGAAGCGCGCCCCGTGGCTTTGCTCGCGGCCGCAACCGAAATACACTCGGTCCAAATGACAAATACGCTTTTAATTACCTATAAATAAGAGTCACGTTGCACACCTATAAAGAGCGGTGTGAGATTTCGGAAAACAACTTTACAACACCCGGTTATGTGTTTTATGGCAAATAATCAGGATTTAAATTCGCCTGATCCGTCGCGTGTCGGAAATAAACTAAGTATCGAGATCACTGCGCGTATAAAGTCTTAAAACGAAGCAGCGATAAAACTCTTTGTGAGTCCTTTTTACATCCATACATACATATACAAGATACACCTATATCGCCGAAGCAGTAGCCTGAGGTGAATTAACACCCTCTTTTCGCTAATTAAGTTAGGTCCCATGTAATAGGTAACAAGCCTATAATATTGCCATCCATCGGGCACATAAAATATACTGCATATTGCTAGTTGGTATAAGAAGAAAGCTGGTACCCATTCCTCATCACTGTCTTTACCCTTAGGCGCCTTGCACGACACCCGCGGGGGAGATGGGGGTGGTGACAATTGTATTCTGCTCTGCCGTCACCACACGGCGTATAAATGTTTCTTTATAATATTAAAATTTGTCCGTCATCCAGTATCCATAACACAAGTGCTTATACTATCTCGGGCTAGATAATAGGTGTACTTGTAAGAAATATTTATTTATTATTATTTATTGAACACCCTCCGTTAGAGCTTTACCACACAAGTGCAGTGCAACTCGATGGCAAAACAAGCAATCACCCAAGCCGCTAATTCCAGGCATACTCCACCAACAAGCGAGTGAACTAATTACGCGTCTAATTAAACTAATGTCCGCCATACATCAGCATCTAAACAGAGTCGTTTCATTGTGAGACCAAAGACAATATGTTGACAGGATGAATGACCACAATATGGCGGGCGGTGTTCGCGCGTAACTCTACTTCTTTATGGGTGCGCGTGCGCCGTTTTAGGATTACTGGGCTTAGGCGATGAGTGGCCGCGGCCATTCAACGATTATCTTTAAAGCACTATTCATTGCGAGCGTTTTAATGACCCGCCTAATTTCAATTGTCCTAAATATAACACCCGTATTTATTACTTGGCAAGTGTTTAAGCACCGGAGTGCGGTTCGCGGCAACTATGTATGTGTAGGTACGTGTGACGATTTAGCCGCAATTAAAACTTGAGTATGAGTTCAAATATTGCTGCGCAATGACAGTAACGGGGTGGCGAGCGGGGCCGTAATGCGGCGGTTATTGGACCAGTATTGTTGGCTTGCTCGCTAATTAGGTTTATTAATAACCCACCGAACACAATTTAAGGTGGCCTGGTGGATATTGTTACTGTAGCAATAAGGCCGCCTTCTCTCCATATGTTTTTTAGTAATAAAATATCCTTTATTTGCACGCATAAAGGAAACATAAACGAAACAGAAAAGTATAAATAGGCGGCCTTATTGCTGCAAAGGCAATCGAGTTATTTTTCGAGGGTATTTTAGTTTTGTTAGATAACACCTTTAACCACTCACCCATTCTGTCTAGCCTACCGTCGACTAAAGTCTGATGCCGTAACGTAAATATTATTTTAAAAATCGCCATTCTGGATTGTCTAACCTACCGTCGACTTTTGTGTAATCTAATGCCTTAATTATGTTCTTTGCAGTGGGCACCAAAGACGGCACGGGCGCCGGCTTCGGCAGGC
Organism: Cataclysta lemnata; assembly: GCA_963931975.1. NCBI lineage: Eukaryota > Metazoa > Arthropoda > Insecta > Lepidoptera > Crambidae > Cataclysta > Cataclysta lemnata. The sequence continues at coordinate 11,590,026 of OZ008357.1, forward strand.
CCGACGGCGACGGCGACGACCGGCTGGTGCACATCCTGAGCGAGGCGTCGCACCTCATGAAGACGCCCACCGGCCAGCCCCCCAACGACGACTCCCGGAGCAACGGGGACTCGAGCTCGCCCCGCACGCAGTGCCCCTCGCCGTTCTCCAATAAGGTGCATTTTCGCGTAAACTTGTTTAAATACAGACTACATACACACATTACATACAGACCATAATAAGACCTGTCGTATTGTATGGATGAGAGTGTAGGGTAACGAAGGCGTGGTATGAAAGAAAAATGTATGCAGCGGAAATGAAAATATTGAGATGGATACTAGTTGGTGACTAGGAAAGACAGTATTAGAAATGAGCACGTTAGAGGAAGTCTGAAAGTAGCGCCGATGATCGAAAAATTGAGGAGTGACAGGTTAGCTTGGGTGGTACGGACATGTGGTTTTTCTTCCACAGAGGTAGGCAGAGATCACTTCTTTCCACTTGCTACGATCTTCGTTCGCTTCATCCAATCTCATTAATGTCTCCACTCATGCCC